>CAIGRB010153520.1:0-10037 GCA_903798255.1 Fraxinus quadrangulata | reverse complement strand
CACTGAGCTATGCCCCGAGGGGCTGTCTACCATATTATTATGACATTATTCACGCTAGCTCAACTTCTTTAATTTGATCTCAAATGCTTTTTTGCATTGTCTATCGTGAGAATTAACTCTTCTAACTCGACCTTATGTGACAAGATAGCAAATATTTCTATATCAGTCAAGACTTAGAGGTTGTTTGGTAGGGATTAAAATTAGATTTTTAGTAGATTGCGATAGAAGTTTTTGAAATGTGTGGTTGAAAAATTTTGGAACCATAAAATATGTGGTTAATATTGATTGTTTGACTTTGACATAAATTAAAATTCGATTTTAATCAGAAACAAACAAGGCCTTATTGTAAACACCATATGATTTGTATTCTACAACTTTTGTATTGTCTAAACTAGAAGGAAGCTATAAATATATGAGGAAAATAGACTTAGTCACGCTTTTATTTTCAAAATTTTATAGATCTTGTGTTTTGAAAATAATTTTATAAATCGGGTGCTACTTAAATTAACCTTACAACAATTCTCCCCTCTCCACTCTCTAGCTAGTGTCTATACTTTCTCTACCAATTTCAGCTCTTCCTTCTCTGTTATCTCTCTTTACGATTGTGTTACATGTATAT
The DNA here is from genome assembly GCA_903798255.1 of Fraxinus quadrangulata. Classification (NCBI taxonomy): domain Eukaryota; kingdom Viridiplantae; phylum Streptophyta; class Magnoliopsida; order Lamiales; family Oleaceae; genus Fraxinus; species Fraxinus quadrangulata. The sequence continues at coordinate 9,418 of CAIGRB010153520.1, read as the reverse complement.
AATAGTTTACATACATATAATATGGTAAAAAATGAGTGGATCAGAATTTTTTCAACCAAATAAAAAAAAAAAGAAACGTATCCACTCTCTTTTTGACACCTTATATGTATATAAACAATTATATAACTCTATTATTTACAAGTAGTATTATTCCTCCCTTTATCCTTCCCCACCACCAATTGATGCACCACAATCCTTAAAGAGATCTAAAGTTCTAAACCATCACCATCAAACCTTTGCACTTCTAGTCTTGATTTGCAAAAGTTAATTCCCTCCTCATATTTACCACCTTTGTCACCATGACCTGGACCTCCTTCGTTCCAAACCTCTAACCAAGGTATTGACTCATTGGAGAAGAGTTGCAGGAGTCTCGCCCATAGAAGATAAGATTCGCTGGAGCCTAGGTCCTCCAAATAAAGGGTCTCGAGAGTTGCAAAATAGCTTGAAGTCACTAGAATAATTGTGAAGTTTGAAGAACCTTGTCAACATGAGACCACAAGGTCGTGCAAGTCTCAAGTAAATAAGTTTGTACTTCATCAAAAAGTTTTAGGGTTTGTATGTGGATGAAGGTGTGTTTTGAATGGTGATATGGGTAGAAAAATTGGTTGTGCCGTGATGGTCGGATTTTTCTGGATTTATGGTGGTTTTTGGGACTAGATATGGTAAAAACAATGTCGTAATGTTGATGGTGGAGAGATGATTGTGATGGTGACGGGTTCAATTACAAATGTGTGATTTTCAATTATATGACTATTGTTATGTCAACAACTATTATTTTCAAAATGGTGATTTTTGGTTTTGCTTGTTGGTTTGTAGTGATTTTTCTATAGAAGGTGGTGGCGGCATGTAAATACGGTGATTTTGGAAGATGATTGTTGTGACTACGATGATGGTGGTATGTAGGTCAATAAATTACAATTTTTCAAAAATTATACATACTATAATAGCAATAACAAACAATGTAATTTATAATTTTATACACATTGAAAAATTGATAATATACATAAAATTAAGTGATTGTCAAAAAATCACATACACTATAAAAATATGAGAGAGAGAGAGAGAGATTTGAAGGACACTTGGTTTTTTTTTTTTTGATACCTAAGTATCCCAACTTATGCCGAACTATGTCCTCGACCACCTATCACCGGCCCCTCAGCAATGGACGGAAGTAAATCGCTGTATATGCCCAAGTTGACCAGAGTNCTCAATTGCTCCATCCAGGAATCGAACTCCCCACCCTGGGGTTGCAAGCCCAACAATGCCCATCCTTTGCCAACGTGGATGGGCCCCGGGGGGCTTGATTTTTTAAAATTATTTCATCCTGCGCTTGTATTGTTCAGTATTTATTAATTTACTTGATTTTCGAAATTGGACCATCAAATGTTCAATAGTTGTGTAATTAATTCTAAAAATATATTCCATAGTTTCAACCAAAGGCCCAAAAAAGGTCAAGATTTCTCATAGGGAAACTTACATAAATACAAAAGTTTAAAGATTTTTCAAAAATAGGTGATCACATTTTGAGACTCCTAATAAAAGTTTGACAACACTTTGTGATCTCTGATAAAAGTTTGTGACCTATAACTTAATTAATCAGGTCACAGTTAAAATAGTACATAATTTATTGCCATAGTCATGTACAGTCACAAATAACACAAAGCCATCACAAAAAATAATTTGTAGGTCACAATTATATATTTTAGTCACAAATCATATATTTAATATGTCACAATTTAAAAAAAATCATGGGTCACAATTATGTATTTTAATCACAAATCATATATTTAATAGGTCGCAAATTATTTATTAGTCATAAATTATTTAATTAACTGGCCACCCCACCCCTTCTTTCCCATTCTTCACTTACTTTCTCTCCATCGCACTAGCATCGCACCATGGTCGACATCAACTAATTTTCTTCTCATTCAACCTCGCAACACCTTATCCAACTCCCACCATCTCCAACAACCATAGAGAGAAACAAAAATAAAAATAAAAAATGGCAGCCATTGCAGCTCTATCTCTTTCCTCAAAATACACTACCACTGCTTCCACCACCACTACAATAAATACCACTGCCACCATCCCTGCACCACAACCCCCAACACCACCGCCGCCCAAATTTGTACATCCTCCGTATCACTAGTGCACATACAACAATCACCACATATCCACATCACCACCATTGAGCAAATCTACAACCCACCATTATAGAAACAACAACACATGATACATCCTCCACTGCAACCCACCACTGCATCTATCAAACAATTCAAGTTCGTAACATTCGTCGACGTTGGTCTCGCGAACAAAGCTAATGGATAGAAAAGGGTGACTCACTTTGATTTTTTGCCTCCACCACCGTAGTGGCGGCATGCAGACACGTTAGAAGTAGTGTTTTGCGATGATGGCGATGTCGGAGACGGTGGTGGCTGATTGGAAGTAATGGTGGATGAAGTGGTGGAAATGAGACGTGAAAATGGGGTTAGGGTTAGGTTTTCTACATTAAGTAGATGGGTGTGGAATAGGGTGGGGGAGTACATCTAATTTTTGAAAAAAAAAAATTCTTCACACTTGATTTTTGAGATGAAAAATTTAAAAGTGGGGGTGGGTGTACTTTTCCCTTTCTCACAATATAAAATGGATATGGAAAATGATATTTGTGAACTTTGGGGTGTACACCCGGGTTTACACCCCCTCACATGGAGAGGGGAACTCGCGCACAGTAGATTAAAATCCATTAATAGCTAATCTAATTGTCACATTTAGAGCCCGTTTGAACGCCATATTTTTAAAGAATACATTTTGAAGTAGTAGATTAATGGAAAATATGTGCTTGAAAAATAAAGAAAAGTTTTAAATTTGCATGTAATATTATTTTATTAAAAGATGAGTGGTGAAAATAAAAGAGAAAAATGTATTTTGAAAGTAATGGAGGTCAAACAAAAGCTTAATGTAATGACCCAATGGGCTAATTTTCATGCCCAATCCATTACGAACATAATGTTTAGGCCCATCTATACAACATTTCGTTAGGAAAGCGCTCTCTTTTCATCCCTCCCTTTTTGCTGTCGAGTTCAAATTTTCAGTGAGTGGGCAAATGTTCGTCTCTCTACATCTCCGGCGATCTTCACTTTATCTCTCTACATTTACACACACTCAAATATCTTCATATAATTTCTTCACGGTAGCAGAATATATATATATATACAATTAAATCTGTAGCTGTAATTTGATTTGAATACACCTTCAATATCCCTCTAAAACCCTAAACCTAAAAATCGCACACACGCAGTGAGGTGAGATAGAGATGGAGTGGAACCATGAGACCCTAGAATTCCTCTCACAATGTTTCCTTAACACGCTCTCCCCACTTCCTGAGCCCCGCCGCCTTGCGGAGGCTGCGTTGGCAGAGGCCTCCGATAAGCCTAATTACGGCCTTGCCGTGCTCCGCCTTGTTGCTGAACCCTCCGTCGACGAGCAGATCCGTCACTCTGCTGCTGTCAACTTCAAGAACACCCTCAAGGTCCACTGGGCTCCGCAGACCAACGATCCGTCCATGGCTCAAACCCACACTATACCGGACCCGGAAAAGGAGCAAATCAAATCGTTAATTGTGACTCTAATGGTGAATTCGTCTCCCAAAATCCAAGCACAGCTCAGTGAAGCCCTGACCATAATTGGGAAACACGATTTCCCCAAAGCATGGCCCACTTTATTACCGGAGCTAGTCCGGACTCTTGATGGGTTAAGCCAGGCCAACGATTATGTTTCTGTAAGTGGGGTTTTGACCACCATTAATTCGTTGTTTAAGAAATTTAGGTACCAATTTAAGACCAATGAGTTGTTGCTCGATTTGAAGTACTGTCTTGATAACTTAGCAAAACCGTTGTTAGAAGTATTTAAACGTACTGCAAGTTTGCTAGATCAGGTAAATACTTCTGGCACCGCAAATGCAAGTTCCCTCAAGCCGTACATGGAGTCCCAGCGGTTATGTTGTAGGATTTTTTATTCACTGAATTTTATGGAATTGCCTGAGTTTTTTGAGGACCATATGGAAGAGTGGATGATTGAGTTCAAGAAATATTTGACTGTAAAGTACCCTGCTCTCGAGGATAGTGGAAATGAAGGGCTTGCGTTGGTCGATGAGTTACAAGCTGCTGTATGTGAGAATATTAGTCTCTATATGGAGAAAGAAGAGGACTTGTTTCAGAAATATTTGAGTGGTTTTGTAGAGGCAGTGTGGGGACTTTTGGTGGTTTCATCCTCTTCTTCTAGTCGTGAACGGCTAACTGTAACTGCCATTAAGTTTTTGACCACTGTTAGTGCTAGCGTTCACCATACTTTGTTTGCAAGGGATGACATTTTGCAGCAGATCTGTCAGAGTATCGTGATTCCAAATGTGATGCTAAGGGATGAGGATGAGGAACTATTTGAAATGAATTATGTAGAGTTCATAAGAAGGGATATGGAAGGGAGCGACCTTGACACAAGAAGGAGAATTGCATGTGAACTCCTTAAGGGGATTGCTACGAATTACAAGGAGAAAGTTACAGAGAAGGTAGCAGCTCAGATACAGTTGCTTTTGGCTTCATTTTCTGAGAACCCAGCTGCAAATTGGAAACACAAAGACTGTGCTATCTATTTGGTTGTCTCCCTTGCCACAAAGAAGGCAGGAGGAAATTCTGTTTCCACTGATCTTGTTAATGTTGAGAGGTTTTTTGGGTCTGTTATTGTGCCAGAGCTGCAAAGTCGGGATGTGGACGGGTTTCCAATCTTGAAGGCTGGTGCATTGAAGTTCTTCACCATGTTTAGGAATCAGATCTCCAAACCTATTGCAATTGCTTTGCTACCTGACGTTGTTCGATTCCTTGGCTCAGAGTCGAATGTGGTCCATTCTTATGCTGCCAGCTGCATTGAGAAACTTTTGCTGGTCAATGATGAAAGCAAAAGGGCGAGATACTCAGCAACAGACATCAGTCCATTTTTGCTTGTCTTGATGACAAACCTTTTTAATGCTTTACAGAAGCCAGAATCTGAAGAGAATCAGTATGTGATGAAGTGTATAATGAGAGTTCTTGGGGTTGCTAATGTTTCTCGTGATGTTGCTTTGCCTTGTATCAACGGCCTGACAACTGTTCTGAATAGAGTATGTGAAAATCCAAAGAATCCTATTTTTAACCACTATCTGTTCGAATCCGTGGCTCTTCTCATCAGAAGGGCTTGTGAGCAGGATCCATCTCTCATATCAGCATTTGAAACAAGCCTTCTCCCCAGCCTGCAGATGATCTTATCCAGAGATGTGACAGAATTCTTCCCTTATGCATTCCAGCTGCTAGCTCAGCTTATTGACTTGAATCGGCCTCCTTTACCCGGGAATTATATGGAGATCTTTGCCATACTCCTTCTACCCGAATCATGGAAAAAGTCTGCAAATGTCCCTGCTCTTGTGCGTTTGCTCCAGGCTTTCCTTAGAAAGGCACCACATGAGCTGAACCAGCAAGGGAGGTTGTCTAGTGTCCTTGGGATATTCAACACATTAGTTTTATCTCCTAGTTCTGATGAACAAGGATTTTATGTGGTAAACACTGTGATTGAGAACCTTGGGTATGATGTGATCTCGCCCTACATTAGCCACATTTGGGTTGCTCTATTTAATCGGCTCCAACATAACAGAACAGTGAAGTATGTCAAATCTCTTGTGATATTTATGTCACTTTTGCTGGTCAGGCATGGTTCTCAAAACCTTGTAGGCTCCATGAATGCTGTGCAGCCTGATGTTTTTCGTGCAATTTTAGAGCAATTTTGGATACCTAATCTCAAGCTGATCACAGGTTCACTCGAGCTTAAATTAACTTCAGTTGCTTCTACCAGACTTATATGTGAGTCTCTGACACCCTCAGATTCCAAGCTTTGGGGGAAAATGCTGGACAGCATTGTTACTCTTCTGTCACGCCCAGAGCAGGAAAGAGTGGAAGAGGAGCCTGATGTTCCAGATTTTGGTGAGACTGTGGGTTATAATACCACTTTTGTTAAGCTGTACAACGCTGGGAGGAGAGAAGAGGATCCTCTGCCAGAAATCAATGATCCAAAACAATTTTTGGTTGCATCCTTGGCAAATCTTTCTGCTCTTTCACCTGGAACATACCCACGGATCATTAATGAAAATCTTGAGCCAGCAAATCAAGCTGCATTACTTCAACTTTGCAGCTCTTACAATCTTACCATAGTTTAAGAAACTAGTCATTTCACAGTAAGTTTGCTGTTTAACCTGTTGCTTCTGTGCATTCATTGTTTGTCTATGCAGTATTATCATATTTTATAACTGTTTCTTTACATTTTGGGTGGTTAAGAATAGTGTTCATGGAATCAATTGACCGTGCACTAAAACTGGAAAAATTAAAACAGATTATATTTGGGTAGCTATGACATTTTATCACTCTTTTCACCTTTGAGCTACATATTTTTGGACCTACAGCTTTCAGATTTCTTTATTATCTGATTCCTGCACCTTTTCAGTTCTATTTTGCCTCAGATGCACATTAAAGTTGCAAACACCATTCTGATTATCTTAGATCCATGATAAATTACTGTATACTTGATTTTGTTGCTAAGAAGTCAAGTATTCTGGTTAGAGATATGTACCACACGTAGAATAAAATGGTGATCACGTTCCTTATTGGTTAAAGGTCAACATTTTTAACCTTAAAAAAGATGGTTTAAAAGTGCTCAAATTAGAAGATAAAAGGATGCCATATATAGTTTGATAAGTATTTTTGAAGTTACATGCTTTGATAGTTACCACAGGTACTGACTATTCTGTGGTAATTGCCACCTGTACTATTTTTGAAGTTACATGCTGTGATAGTTACCACAGGCACTGACTATTCTGTGCTAATTGCCACATGCACTGACTACTAGACTTTCAGCTGACAATCATATAAGAAACTAGTAGTTCATATTTGATAAAACTCCGTGAATTTTGTTCAGCATCATTTCTTTACGTTGGTTGACATAATGGATAGCAAACTTTAATATTTATGCCAAAACTAGCTGTGGGTCATGCAAATCATTGTCTTTCAAAAATAGCTAGATTCTCCAATTTTACTTGTTCACCAGGAGCAGAACTAACTGTAAAAGAAATTACTACCCTAATAGACACTAAAATAAAATTAATTTCTTTTTCAATTGACACTATATTTGTTGCCATTACTACTGTAATTAAAAACATCATCTTCAGGAACAATCGAAATATTTTGACTCTGTCCTAAACCTCGAAATGTCATGTTCAGTAGCCTTGTACATCAAGGACAGAAACAATGGTAAAATTTGACTTGAGATCAAATTGTTTTTGTTAGAGGACTACATGGGCTGATGACTAAGTTGGAAGAATAAAAGGCTGTCTGGCTAATAGATTTTTATCTATATCCCACTGTTCTGTACATACATTATAAATGCGATAAAGTTGGTTGAAGTATGTTGTATTTCAGTTCGGGTAAAATATGATTTGTAAAACTTCATGGATTCACTATTTTTTTATTTTTATTTTTTTTGAATGTGGTTAGCATTTATGCTCTTTCTTTTCAATGTCAAAATGGTGTTTGTTATTATAGTATGTTGGTTTACTGACCTAAAGAATCCTTTGGAATGTCAGAAGCTGAACTCGACTCTAAAATAGAATTAAATTGCAACACCAGCAGGGTATGTAAAAGATGAGGAAACATATTTTAGTTCTGTTTACATCCAATAATAGGATTATTGTGATTTCACATTCAAAAATTTTATAAACTGCTGCTAGAAAATGTTTGTTTTGATCCTATTGTATATAGTAGATGATTTCACTGTTCGGTTGCATGCATATTTATCATGGTTTGTCTTAGAAAAAAGAGTGCGACTACATTTATACAGTATAAGATATTCAAACTGTTTCTTGTGTAAAAGTTCTCTATTCTTGTTTTCTCATTTTGAGAGACTAGAAAATGCAAGCCATTGTGGCTTCTACTCTAGCAATCTGCCTCCTGCATCCTGTTATTCTTCGATTACTGAAAGTGAACTTTGACGCTGCTCTTATTATGTTAGATTTCAGTTACAACTGCACGTTGATGCTTTAGATTTAATATTTCTTTTAGTTTCGTTTTGAGGTTGTTCTTCATTTTCTGAAGTCTTGAAATATGTCCTCTTAGATTTAGTGTATTTTCATGAATCCATGGATTTCTTAACTACATTACATGGTCTTTCTTTCAGGAACAATTATAATGATGATTGAAGCATGGTTTGCGGTTTCAGTTTCTCGTCATTGAAGCATTCATCCATGATCATGTACGATTATCGAGTCGAATCAACTGGCAAAGTAAGGTATCATCCATTTGTACATTTTCGGTCTTTTGGACTTGGCTTCGCGTATGGTCATGTTAAGTGCCCCCATTCACCTGCCTGGATACAGCCGACCAACATCGCATATTATGTTAGATCAATTTGGGGACACTTGTCTGTTGAGTTTGCTTGAATATTGAAGTTATATCAGCTTCTTTATTCACACACTATTTCCTTTATTATGCGTCCAGATTTAGCATTTGGATAATTTTGTTGTGAAGTCAATATGGCACATAGAAACTGTGTTTTTGAGGGATTAAGATGTCAACTCAATGTTGAAACTAATATATTCGGGCTGATTTGAGTTTTTATGACGGTTAATCTTGCTGTAATCGACAATCTATTGCCTTCAGCTGTTATTTCTTGTTACATCCATTTTCTGCAGTTTATATAAATTTGGAATCGACTGCATGAACTCTTTTTCTTGTTTGGTTTATTATGAAGATTCTTATGCTATTGGATGACAAGTAGCGTTATTAATTGAATGATTCTTAGATGTGTGTGCCAATACTAATAGGGGGACATAAGTGGGTGGAAATGTACGAACAAAGGACCAAAATTCCTTGAATAATCTACTCAACTATAATGCTGCAAAAGGTGTTTTGCACTGTACATAATAATAATAATAATAATATAAAAAATGATATGGATGGTTCATGTTTAGGAGATCTCTATAATTGATTTAAATTATAAATAAATATAAACAAGTTGTGAGTAAGTGATCATACTTGTGGGCTCCTTGAAATTTGTTGATAAAAAGTAGCTTGAGCATTTATAAATGCGAGTCGAACATAGGTTAATTTTATTTATTCATAATTTCTTAGCTATTTCATTTTTTGCAAGGGGTATAGAGGTATCAAATCTACATTCAAATTCATTAAATTCGTGCGAATTCGTCCATTTTAAACATTTTTATGGAATTTGAATATAGTAAACAGATATTATTGAATCATATAATGGGATTAATGCCTTATTTAATTTGATTTAATGAGAAATAAACATATAATCTAATAGTTTTTTAATAAATATGAACTACTCTTAT
>CAIGRB010153513.1:0-16253 GCA_903798255.1 Fraxinus quadrangulata | reverse complement strand
GGGGGTGAGTTAATTATATATATATATATATATATATATATTAAATATCTGATTTTTGAAATTTAAAAGTTATTTTTTTATTTTTGAAATAGTGGATACTTAAAGTAGGATTTATGAATTTTTCCCATAAAAAAAAATAGTGAAAGGGAGTGAGGCTCCCTTTAATTTTGGGCCTGAGGCGAGTGAGGACTCGCCTAGGCCCGATTTCACTTGCCTCGACACTCGCCTCAGGCCCGGTTCCACTTGCCTCGACCCAAAATCATGCCTAAACATATGCATCAAACATTGAAAATTGAATAACGATATCTACTACCATTGATTCTTAGCAACGATTTAAACAGAGTCTTATGCTAAATTACTTTAGGCATGCTTTTCTGTGCTTAACCAAAACATCACATTTCAAAAAGTGCATTATTTTCATCCGTAAATGTAAAAGATAGTCGTGCATGTGTTTCATGCACCTTTTGTTTGACTTTATATATAGAAGAAATTTTGGACCACAATTTATTTATTTTTAATCCTTTTCACAAGAATTGTTAGCATACCTTACTAAAAGGACATGAATGAATGGCCTTGAGCCTTTCATTTTGATTTTACCATGAATATGATTTCTTCCTTTTTTTTTAAATTTTAATTATGAGAATACATTAATATTTGAATAATAGCTATTTTTCTAATCACGTCAATGTTAAATTTTTAAATGGAACTTTTAAAATAATTTTAAAATGTGTAGAGACACTATTCTTTTAGAGGACCATATAACTAGTCAGACATTCTACTTCTCCATTTTCTTCTAAAATTAGCATACGACACCTAAGCTTAGGAAAAAAATTTGATAAATTAAAATTTAACTAGTCACAATAATATTTACAATCATGTTAATACAATTTTTATTGACAACATCGTACTTGACACCCGGTACCCCCTTATTGGAGGGGGGCACGGATCCCACTTGCACCCCCCTCCAATAGGGGGCATCGAATGTCCATTACGGACACCCTTATGTGAAGAGTTATGTTCCCCTAGCATAATCATTTGACAATATATGGTTGTCAACCATATTTGTATAACTGACTTTATTGTAATATTTAATGGATTTTCATTATAATTTGCTCTTGTAAATAAATATATATATTTTATTATCCAACGATTATACATAGTCAGTAGTCAAAATGCCGTAAAATAACATTATCTTGACCGCCAATTGCCTTTTTAGCTTAACAAATTACGTATGTGAAATTAATCTTAACCACAAATGCAACTCATAAATCTTGAAAAGAATCATCCTACGATCAAGCCAATCCCCTCTGCTCCACGAGACAAAAATCTCATATAATTTTATCAAATTAATCGATTTTATCCATAGCGTAAATATAGGACAATTATACGGAGATTCATTAAAATCTCTTGAAAAATGAATATTTTATTGTTTTGGATGATGACAATTTTATCCATTGTCCCCCGCCTACTCTTTACTTTTTCCTTTTATATATATCGCGTCTTCCCCTTCCCCACACAAAGCTTCAAGAGCACAAAACCGAAACCCCTCTTTCCAGTTTTTATCAACCACCATTTTTTCTTTATATATATTTTCTCACTTTTTCTTGGAAATATAGTTTGTGAGTCTTGCTTGGATTTATGTTTCTGGGTCCTTTGTGCTTAGGTTTTTTCTTGAATAAGCGCAAAAAATAGGGTTCTTCATCTACAAAGAGGAATTTTGTGGGTTTTGTTTTGGTTTGATGTTATAGGGTTGAATTTCACATTTCCTGAAATTGTGTTTTGTCGGTCTTTCTTGGATTTCATTTTCGAGGTCCTTTGAATTAGGGTTCTTGATCTACTAAACGAGGAGAAATTTTGTGGGTTTTTAAATTTGACGCTATAGGGTTGAAAATTTGAAGAATCTTGAAGAAATGTCTTGTTCTTTGAAGGCTGGTTTTTCTGATTCTGGGTCCAATGACACCATTATCAAGAACAGACGCATAGGGTACTTTGGGGTTTCTCCTTCAATTGTGAACCTTCAGTTTGCACATTCAAAATCAAAAGAGTTTATGGGAAAGCCCATTGAATTTTCAGATCAGAAAATTGTTAGCAATTGGAATGCTAAAGCTTCAAGACATAATACCCCTATCAATGTAAGTTTTTGTTTTGTGCCTTTTTTTCTTCTTGATGGTAAACCTTTTTTTTTTTTTTTTTGGCATTAGGATTTCAAAAATTAAGCTTTCGTGGTGTTTTATGATTATAGGCACAGGCATCAATATGTATTAGCAGAGGCCTAAGATGGTGGGAAAAGACCCTTGTGCCCAACATGATAGAGATCCATTCTGCACAAGAACTTGTTGGTTCTTTGTTAAATGCTGGTGATAGATTGGTTATAATTGACTTTTATTCTCCTGGTTGTGGAGGCTGCAAAGCATTGCATCCCAAGGTACAAATATTCATTTTTTATACTCTTAATGATTATTTTTGCCTTTGATTTACCTGATTTTGATAAATGATTCAACAGATCTGTCAACTGGCTGAATCAAACCCGGAAGCAATTTTTCTTAAGATTAATTATGAAGAACTTAAGACCATGTGCCATAGTCTGCGCATTCATGTCCTGCCCTTCTTTAGATTCTATAAAGGTGCAGAGGGCAAATTGTGTAGTTTCAGCTGTACTAATGCAACTGTAAGTAATTATATTTACATTCTATTTAATTTTTCGACAATACTTATTTGGAATCATTTTCTAAGATTTCATTGATGTATGCAGATCAAGAAATTCAAGGATGCATTAGCAAAATATGGGACTGAAAGGTGTAGTCTTGGCCCAGCCAAAGGTCTTGAGGATTCAGAATTGTTGGCTTTAGCTTCAACTGGTCAGATTTCAAGAAAATTACATCCAAATTTCACCAAGGGAGATGATAAAAAGGAAGAATCGGTGCTGAAAGAGATTATTCTTTCAAGCAAGGAGGCTAAAATGGGATTTAAGGAAGGCAATGCTGTATTGATGGCCTAAACCTTGGGGAAGATTGAATTGTTCTTATGGAGTAAAATAGCTCCAATTATTTTTCTTTTTCTTTTTTATGTCGAGATGTAAATATTTGATTTATGGGATTTCCAAAAGCAGGGCTTTGAATTTTTTGGATAAGGCCTGCAGATTTGGTTGATCTGTCTTTGGTTCTGTATTTTGTGATTTAAATGGAAAAAAAAATTATCCTTTTCTGAATATATTTCCATTTGGTGATATCTTTTTCTTGTCATTTATTTTTAGAATATAGTATAATTTTATTGTCCATTGTATGAACTATGAAGCTTCGAATTTTGAATTGAACTTTTGCTCACTTGAATGGTGGCGGCTGAAGAGTTTCTTGAGCAGATTTAGGGTTAGTCTAAAACGTCATCATATAATCTAGGATTAGTAGAATAATTGGACTTTTCCAGGAGTTGAATATTTCTTGGGCATGAAATGTTCAAAGATTGACGTGGTAATACTTTTTAAAATTTTCGATTACTGTCGGAGCCTGGTTTGTCCTTCATTATTTGTTATTTTAATTTTTGGAATAGTAATTTTTTTGAAGAATTTGTGGTTAAAAAAGAAGAAATTTTTTTGAATTTACGTCTAATATTATTTTATTGAAAAACGTGTGATTGATAAGAAAAAAAGAAAAAAAAATTATAATTTGAAGGAAAGTCGAATGAAAGCTTAATCTTTGAATTATGGCAACAATTTAAATTGACATTAATAAATCAAAACACAATCCAGCTTTATGTAGTAGATACACCAAGACATTGGTTAATCCTTGTTTAACTCATTTTTAATCACGCATTTGATCGAACTCACAACTTCTATAAGTTATTTTACCACATATTTTATTAATTTGTATCAAAATTTATTAAAAAACTTAATTTTTATTTAAATCGATTGGGTCTAAAACTTATACAGATAATGAAACAAATGGAGGAATGGAAAACAAAAATGAGTTTGTTTTCTCCCTCTAATGACCAATCTCATGGGTGGGGTTGAATGCATAAAATTGAATATTCAAAATAAAAATTAGTGTTAACGCGTAATAATTATGTCTGGAGAGGGTCCCACTTTACCCACAGAAATGAGCTCTAATTCGTCTGATACCGTGGAGCTGACGAGGATATCGTAATTGTCCATCAACCATAGGTCCCACTTTTTTAAAATAGAAAACAATGTGGTCTGGTCGGTACAAGGAGGACCTACCAAATCCTTTAATTGATAATGTCGAATCGAGTCCAAAGTCCAAACTAGTGATAACGCAATATCTCATTAAAAAGAAAAAAATAAAAAACAATTCGTATTTTGTTTTTATTAATTTTTAACTAAAAGCAAACCGATTTTTTAGTCGAACTAACTTGTTTTGATCCAACTTTAAAAACATTGAAACCCCACTCGAGAAAATAAAAATTTAAAATATTAATGTATCAAATCACCAACGTCACATATATGTTAAGTAGGACGACTATGATAGTAAACGATTGCAAATAATATTAGTAATAATTATAAGGTAAATTCTATCTAAATTACCAATAATGACCTTTTCTTTCTGTTGTTTGAAACGAAGAGGACATATATTTTAAGATTTTACTTACTTATCACTTTAGTTGAATAGGTAAAGATAATGATAAAAATTATTGTATCATTTTTGCATTAATAGAATAATTTTCTACATATTATTCGACATCATATGCTTTTGAAAGTTAGAATTTCTCGAAAACTTAATTTTCAGGTCACAACGAGCCTATTTTAATTGTTTCTTAAGTTCATAACATAACCATCCATTTAGTCATTGAGTTTGTAGTTAAAGGTAATGCAATCTCTCTTAAACCATGTTATATGGGTTTGGTCCAGCCCATGAGGAATCAAAAAGCCAAATCCATTATATGTCTTGTAGGTCATATCCGTAGGAATGAAAACGGAACGGGACGGGACGGGACGGAGCGGGGCGGGGTCCCGTTTATTATCCCGTTTAATTTTTTTTTTTTAAATTTTTGATAATTCATTTTATTGCCTCCATTCATTAGAGTAAGATAATAATATATTTTTTAGTCTTTACTTCGTTTTAAAAGTTAAATTATTTAAATATATTTGATAAACTATGACTTTTATTGTTTGTCATATTTTTTAAATAATCTTAGTTTCCATTTTATATTAGAACTAATGAAATTTCGTGAATTTTTCATTTAAAGTGTTAAATTATATATATATATAAACGGGGCGAGGCACCCGTTACTCGTCCTCACCCCGGGGTATAGTTACAAATCCCGTCCCTGTCCTGAATACCCGATTAAGCGGGTAATCCTTGCCTCGTTTGGGGAGAGGCACCACGGGTATCGGGTTTATCGGATTTTTTTTTCTGCTATCCCTACCTACACAGGGCAATTAATTAGCACATCAAGAGAAAACAACTAAGGGCTGCTACGTGAGTGAAAAAATGACAGAGTAAGGCGACTTGTCCTTCTAAGAAAAAAAGATAAAGAAAGAACGACAGAGATTACTTATTCCTCCGCGGTTGGGAGTTTGATGTATGCTATGGTTTATACATGGCCAGACATTGCTCATGCAGTTGGGATGATAAGCACGTTTTTTGTTAATCCTGGTAAAGATTATTGATCCTTGAGATGTATTTCTAAGATGTGCTTGACTTTTGGAGTTTCAAAACCAGTTTTGCAAGGCTTTACAAATGAAGATATGGCTGATTATCTTGATGGTAAAAAATCAACTTCAGGATACTTGGTTACTTTTGTAGTGGGAGCTGTCTCATGACGCTCAAAATTACAAAAGTGCGTTGTCTTATCTACAATTGAGGTTGAGTACATTGCAGCAATTGAAAGAGTGAAAAAAATGCTTTTGATGAAACAGTTTTTCCAAGATTTGAGTTTGAAACAAGATGCGTATACAGAGTCAGGTGCATTAGACTTGAGCAAGAATGTTATTTATCATTCTCGAACGAAGCACACTGATGTGAGATATCATTGACTATGACAAGTAGTGGCAGAACAATTGATATTATTAGAGAAGATTAATATCGAGAATAATCCAGTTGATATGACGACAAAGGTTGTGACAATAGAAAAACTTGAACTTTGTGCCGATTGGCCGGCATGGACTCTAACTAATCTGTTAGAGGATAATCTCATTCTATGGTGGGCTGGATGGGAGAGATTGTTAAATGGGCTTGGTCCAGTCCATGGGAAATTAAAAGTCCAATCCATTATATGTCTTGTAGGTCACATATGGGGGCAATTAGTTAGAATATGTGGCTGCACATTTAAAAGAGAAAATAATTGAGAGCTGCTACGTGAGTGAAAAACGACCAAGGCTACTAGATGTGAAAACAATGGCTACAAAATATAAGAAAACAACAGAGGCTGCAAGGGTGGAGAGAGAAAGGAGAGAAGGTTTTTCTTTCAATCTTTGGGTGTGAATTTCACGCCTGTATTTCTCTACATACTACAAATTAGGGATTTCCCGAAGTGGTATAATTTGAGTACTCGAGATAGGTGTAATATTCAAAGTGTCTCACATATTTTAACAAATTGTAATTTTCAGTTTATTATAGTAAATTTTGCTAGAGTTGCCAAGTCGTTTTTTGGTTTTTTCTTCCACAGATGTTCTAACATAACTCTCGACCATGTTTGCTACGCACTCTTGGATAAAACTGATAGTATAACTAAACAAGATTTTAAAAAATTTCCCTTGCTTCCGTTCAGTCTTAGCCCTTGTCTAGAGATTAAAATTAAATTTTTAACAGATTTTTATAAAATTTAATGAAACGTATGATTAGAAAGTTAAGGATCCCATGAAATATGTGTAAAATTAATTGTTGATTTTAACTTGAAATTTTAATTCAAACCAAACAGATATCTGTCTGTTTTATTATCAATCCAAAAATAAACGACGAGAAATATATCAGAAGCAAACAAAACCTTCAGAATCTGTAAAATTTGTGCCTATCTTTTCTAGTTTAACGACAAACACTCTAATTGAAAACATGATATTTTAACAACCTGCGGCAGTAATCTAAGATTTAGCAAATAATAAAAACTAAAATTTTGATTAAATCAACAATAGCATCAGAGAGATTCCCATTAGACTTAATCATCTTTCTCCAAAAGGAGTTCTGATGTCCCTGTCTATTTTCTCATCACCTGCTTTCTTTCATTTACATTCAATCACTTCAATGTCTTGAACCAAAAAATGAAAATAAATATAAAGATCATAGAATAAAATAAATGCATCAGAGATTCTGATTTCCTATTGATTAGTGAATCACCATTCCCCCAAAAGGAGTATGACAAATTTGAAAATCATCACTTGCAAATGATAATATCGAAATATAAGAAAATTATCGATAAAAAGATAAATTTAATTGGCCTCTCGTTACAATAAATAAAAGTTTAGAATAAAGATTAATATGGGAAAATGTAATTACGAACATCTCACTCAAAAAGAAATTACCATGTAGCCAAAGAAGAGCAAAATGCTGCAGCCGTCGAGAATGCAAAATTAGGGTTTTTATGACTGCTGCGACTGTGTGGATGTACAACTGTATATAAAGGGAATATGTCGTGTGTAAAATTTTTCTATTCGAGGTTAACCAGTTGGGCCGCTAGGGTTTATGAAAAGAGACGAAAATATTTGCAGAGACGCCCTTGTAGAATAATTGTATACACTGTTCAACCTAGTGTAATTTAAAAATAGATAAAAATGATTGGTAAATAAATTAATAATTTTTTTATATTTATTAGAATGTGTGATTGAAAATAAAGTTTGATAATTTATAAACTATTTAAAAATATTGCCAAATGGGTAAATTGGCCACAATATGAAAAAGTAGATATTTAGCAGATTTTGATAAATTTTGATTATATGGTTGAAACGTTGTGGAATAAATTGTATAGTTAAAATTAATTATCTAATTTGGCTTGAATTTTAATCTAATATTTTTTGCCGAATTAAACATGAGCTTATTCTTTTACTTTTCTAGTTTTGTAATTTTACTTTAGTTAGATAGCCACATCAGTATCTATTGACAATGTTAGAAAATAGAATACAAGGCCTACATTGAGAAAATTAAAATATAGCCCATGTTTGACAACCATTATTACGAGAAAATGCAATTTTGAATAGTGATTTTTTGGAGAATATATATGTTCAAAATATAGGGAAAGTTTTGGGTTTATATACGAAATATTTTATTGTGTAAATGTGTGGTTGAAAATAAACATGAAAATTAGAGAATTTTAAAATAATGAATATCAAATATGAGCTAAAATTCTTTATAATTTGAAAAATGCTATATATACCATTGCCTTTACACTCTTGGTGACACGCTGACGTGGAAAGTGGATTTAAAAAAAATAAAAAAGAAGCAAATCATGGAAAGTGGGTCAGAAAAACCAAGCAAACCAACCAAACCCATTTCATGTTAGCGGGTAAACCAAAAAAATTGAAACCTCTCTCTTTCTCTTCAAGAAGCGCCGAAAGCAGCAAGGGATACGGGTCGTGAATAGCAGCGGAAACGGGTTGAATCCGAAAGTAAATAAAATAATATTACACACAAATTTAAAACTTTTATTTATTTTTAAATTACACATTCTTTCATCAATTACTATTCCAAAATTTATAAATTCTCCAAAATGAGAACCAAACAATGACTCATATATTCTATAAAATGTCTATAAAAATTTTAAAATGAAAGTTTACAAAAGATTTACTAATATACAATACAAATCTATGGAAGTCTACCACTTTAAAAAAAAAAATTAAATTAAAAGGTCTTACACCCTCCGACTTAATTCATCCTTTTTTCCCCTTTTGTTAAGACGAGGATCAAACACATTTTATCCTTCATCCAAAAGAGGTTCGAATCCGGTCTATTGGCCTAGTAAGATTTTGTTCTTACCAATTGAACTAGACATTAGCCTTTACTTGAAACCATTCGAAATTATTTTTTATCAAAATTTGAGCCACCAATATGTTTTGTAAATGGTTGATATTGAAACTTGAAATTGGAAATATAAAATCTTAAATTTGTTTATATTTATTTGACACTAATATGGAAGAAGCATGCTGGAACCCTCACTACATTGTAAAAGAATATACTACACTACAAAGTGCAACCTTTAGCACATTCTTTAGTTTTTTCTGCAATAATCCTTCCAATCAGAGCAACGTCAAGAAACGAAAATACAATAATCCCTTTTAATACTCAAAACGGATGAACGATGCCATGTTTCATGCAACGAAATCCCATATTCGGTCTCAATTCAATGAACCATCTTAGATGAAGAGTCCAAAGTTCTCTTATCCAGTTGAAATTTCATATCCGAATAAATAAGCAAGAAAAATCCGGTTTTTTCATGGGATTCATCGCCTCGATCATGACTCTTCTGGATTGTTCCTGCATCCCACTCAAACTATATAAGACTATGTCTGTAAACTTTTCACGTTCAAAATACCTTTGTTTAGTCTTGTATGGTTGAATTGAATTCATGCTATTTATAGAGAACACCTAGTGTTTGTAAAGTTGTCTCCGTGAATCACATTTTAGCACATTTTCTCTTATTCTCATGGAAGCTGAAGGGCCTCGCTCGGCAACCTCGAAGGTAATCCTTAAAGTTTGTACACAGGCTGACATGCCAGCCTCTAGAAGTTGTTTGAACAGTTACATTAGTCCATGACGTATAGGGTTTGAAATATATATGGGATAAGAATTATATTACGAAATACAACATATAGAAATGTGAATATCTGAGAACCTTAAACATGAGAATGTACTTCTTTGCTAAACATTTCTATTGTTGCTGACGACTGTTAAGTCTTTAGAGTCAAATTGTTTTATCGTTTGAGATTGCGAAATACTTCTTTTCCATATTCATTTCAGTCTAGAAGAATTAGACTCTGTCTGACAGGACGACTACAGGCTTCAATGGCATTATAATCTTTTCACATTAACATGCAGTAAAACCTGGAATTACTACTGGAAATTTTTTGAAAGATCATTGGGACAGGCTGTTCTCCACAATAGTTATTACCCATTTTGGCACCTACACTTTTTGTCTTCTGTAAGTGTATTTGGAGATTCAGAAATTTGTAGCCTTTGAACAGTGTGATGGTAAGAAACCACAACAATAATCTTGTTCAACAGGTTCTAAATTGGAATGACGGCTTCCATTGTGATATAATTAAACTCACTGACAAATCTAGAAAATTTTGGGGAGTAGATTGCAAATGGACTATGCAGTCTTAGATCATTGCTTGATTAGATTATTCTGCTACTGGGTTCATATATATAGCGATTTCAGTAAGTTTAATGCAATTGGAAGTGTACACCTATAATTCTGAAGTATTGTTTCAAGTGATTTGTTAATTCAGATTTTGTAAGGTCTTCATGGTCTTGATTATACCGATGAGTTTGACTAGCTTAATGATAACCCTAAGCAGAGCTCAACTGTTTGTAAATCAAGTGTTAACAGTGTAATTTGTGGTTGGTTTCTTTTACGGAAAAACAAATTAAAAAAATTACAGTGTCTTCAAATTAGGCCTCTTATTTGTACTGCAAGATATGATGATGGTATTCCTCTATTTAAGGAAACAAGCGTAGCCACCTGATTTTTTTTTCTCAGCAGGGGGTGTCATCTCAAAGAATTGAGTGGGAAGTTCCATATCACCTCTTGTTTTCTTCAAGTAAGTGTGATAAAGATGGTGTTATACTGGAACTGGAGAAAGGGGTAGACACAAATCAGGCAGACTATGATAAGAGAACTGCGCTTCATTTAGCATCATGTGAAGGATGCACAGAGATTGTTCACCTACTTCTTGAGAAAGGAGCCAATGTGAACATCAGGGATCGATGGGGTCGCACTGTAAGTGCAATGCACTAGAAAGTCATATCGCATAATTGCCACGATTCTCAATTTCTCATATCTTGCAGTATTTTACGTCTCTACTGCTACTTATGTTTAATTTGAAATTGTAACTTTGAGAATTCACACGTGCAAGTGTGCTATCAATATCTGCATACAACGAAATTTGAGTTTTCACCGATTCTATTTCCGACAAAGCTTAACTAAGGATTATGAGCTTTTTACCATGCACTAGCCAAGTTTCCACAACCTCAATAATCAGCAGATATTCTCCTGGAATATTCTTGATGGTCTTATGATCGAAAAATTTTGCAGCCTCTTTCCGATGCTCTTAGCTTTGGCCATGAAGACGTCTGTAAAATTCTGGAGGCACATGGTGGAATTGACCCGGTATATTACTTTTCAACATGTCTTATACCAGAACATACATTCATCACTTGAAATAATTTTCGTTACTTGTTTAATTAAACTTCACTTAGATAAGGACTGTTTTCCTCCTAACCCCCTTGGGGAGAATAGGAGAAGTTAAGGTATGCCTCTACTCTATTTCCTTAGTCGGAAATAGTGGGAATGGGAAATTTTTCTTTTGATTAATCCCGTTTTCTTCTACCATTCTATCATCTTTAGTCCTTGTGGTTTAAAAAGGTCTTTCAGAACAGGAATCTTTGAATGCAAATACCAAAGGCAAATGCTTCAGCAATTTCGCCACCTCTCTGCCCCCGCTTGCGAATAAGTTTTTCATATCGGTGTTCCATACCATCATAAAGAACATTTCTTCTCTACTCTCTTACGTATGCCAGTTATTGAACTACTAAGTCAGGGTTACTTGAAATGTTAAGTATCTGACTGTGTTGAGATTGAGAAATGCATATCTATTCTAGTTCAGGTGGATATCTAAGAAAATTGGTTGTCTTTTCCATGTTAATGAAACTCATTGCTGAGACTTGATTCACTAACAGAACGTTTGATGATAAATTTTCCTTTGTTAATTCATGACTGAAGTTAGTGGCTAACTATATATGTTGAATTTTATTACCTATCTATAAGTGATAGGCTAACAAAAGACATTAAACTTATAGATATTTCTTTTTGCACAACCTATTTGAAGTCGCTAGTGATATCACTTTCATTTAGACTATCAGTATTGTCTCTTAGTAATTCTGCAATATGAAAAAACTTTTTACATTCCTGTGACATATCATAATACTTCACTTCTAAATGCTTGTGACAGGTGGGACTTGAAACTCCAGCTCGATGTTGTGAAATTCCTCACACTGAGGTAGACATGAGGGAAGCAATTCGTATTGGAGAAGTAATTTCACTTACCTGAACCCAAATTAGTTCCCACAAAGCGACTTGAATCTTAATTAATTTTTGGCCAAAAGGCACTCCTGAGAACACGCAAGTCTATGTGCAAATTTAGTATTTGGTTTGTAGGAGAACGTCCTCTTGCAAAACTGATGTCATTATCAATAAATGACAGGGTGCATATGGTGAAGTTTATCTGGTTAAGTGGCGAGGTACAGAAGTTGCTGCAAAAACAATTCGTTCTTCTGTTGCATCTAATCCGATGGTAAGGTGAGCTCTACTGTGCAATTGTTTAACTTAATTTATATATTAATACATGCAAATGCAATATTCTTAGATTTTAAATCCTACCTTTTATTATAAAATCTGGATTTTAAGATCTATAATCAGTAGATACAACGCAAAAACAATTCGTTCTTCTGTTGCATCTAATCCGATGGTGAGGTGAGCTCTACTGTGCAATTGTTTAACTTAATTTATATATTAATACATGCAAATGCAATATTCTTAGATTTTAAATCCTACCTTTTATTATAAAATCTGGATTTTAAGATCTATAATCAGTAGATACAAGCATACAACACCCAATGGCATTGAGATAAAACAAAATGAATAACACGTTCTAATTCAGGTGTAGTATAACAAGGGGAGAGCAAATATTTTCCCAATTATGTTTAGCAGCTTTCCAACTAAAATCTTGGAAAATATTTCTTCATCTGTATTGGGTATATTGACTCGTTTCTTGTTAATATCTCGAAGAATATTGTATAAGTTGCATTGTGCTGTTTTACTGGATGTCTGGATGAGAATATGTTCCTATCTTGCAGAAAGTGAAATCTGGATATTTTAATCTCGAGAGTTCTTTATGTTAGAATCTAAATTACAAACATCTATAATAGCATCTGAATTACAACATTTATACTAGCATAATAACAAATCATTTACAACTTTTTATCTATATATTATCTTTGCTCTATTTGGTTTCTGTGGTTGATTGCTTTGTAGGGACAAGTTTCTACAAGAAATGGGATTGTGGCAAAGATTGCGTCACCCTAATATAGTAGAGTACCTCGGCGTTTTAGATTTCAAGAACTCTGACCGCTTGATCTTCCTTGCTGAGTATCTTCAAAATGTAAGTATTGTTCAGTTCATGATGATGTTTTCAGAGAGCACGAACATGATGGAGATTCCATTACTAATGTAGTAGTCACAAAACTTATGCTAGGATAGAAAAAGAAAGTGGGTATTATTTTATGTTCTGTAAGAATTATTAGTTCTCAAGTTACTTGCAGTTCAAATTTAGAAATTTTATGTATAAGTAAATGGATCTAGTATGACTGAATAGATACTGATTTGGACATTCAGTACATCTGAATTTTTCTCCTAAATTCTCCAATAAATCTTCTTGTCTCTACTCTTATTGTTCTACATCAATGAACTAATTCTTCTATAAGTTGGAATCCTAGGGAAGCTTATATGATATATTGAGAAAGAAAGGAAGACTTGATCCACTGACTGCAGTTGCTTACGCTTTAGATATAGCAAGGTACATATTCTACAAGCACCATTCCATTAATATGCATTTACCAAATATCATTTGCGCTTTCCTTACTAGAATGGAATTTATAGGAAGTTTTTTTGTTTTTTAGTGAAGCTTTGCAGTGCCATTGGACTCTTTGCTTTCCCTTCTCTTTTGCATAACGTGACACATCTGTAAACATCCCTTTCAGATGTAAACGCCATACTTATAATCATATCAGTGAAAATGATTTTGATCACATCTGTTATTATAGTTCAATGGTGTACAGTGTATCAGTTTATCACATGCTTATCTTATATAAGAATTTGGACTTCATAAACAAAGATTAGTGAGTGGTAGATCTGGGAGATCTATTGGTAAGAGAGGAAGCTGTTTTTCCTGAGTTACTCTATCACTTAAATATCCCCTCCCCGAAAAGAAAATGAATCAAAGCGGCTGGTAGTGTTTGGGTATTATGTAAACCTGTTGTATCCTGAACTCAGTTTTTTGTGTTGGCAGAGGTATGAATTATCTTCATCAGCATAAACCTCATCCAATAATCCACCGAGATTTGACACCTAGGTACTGACGATTCATCTTTTACTGTTTTGTTTTACCCACATTTGCATGATTGGCGAAGCTTTTAAATAAGTAAAAGTTACTTCTTATTTCCAAACATGTTTGGACAAGTTATTTATTAATTTAAACTAAAAAATTTTACGTAAGTAGAGTCAAATTTTAGTGTCAGATAAATAATTTACTTATTTCCAATTTTGATCAATAAAAAATCTTGTTTATCATAAAACTTAACAACTTATAAGCAACACATTTTAAGCTTAAGAGAGCATGCTGACGTGCTCTTCGCATTAAATGAAGAAAAACTGAGTTAATCCTCCCTTCAACTTGTATAAGTTTTTTCTGTAAGTAATTTCTTCGGTTAACCATGTCTTGTAGAAATATTTTGCAAGACGGAGCAGGGCGCCTTAAGGTCACGGATTTTGGACTGAGCAAAATTGCACAGAGAAAAGATGCGCTTGGTTATAAAATGACTGGTGGAACAGGATCATGTAAAATCTGCTAAGTAACGCACACTTTGGAAATGGCTAATTTTGAATATTTTCTTAGATATTCTAATGAGAAGCTTTTATGATAATTTTAAGATCGCTACATGGCTCCTGAAGTCTACCGTCGAGAATCGTATGGGAAGAGCGTCGATGTCTTCTCGTTTGCTATGGTTGTCCATGAGGTAAACTGAAAACATATCCTAAGTTCGGCTACAAACAATTGAAAACATTTATGACATGTTTGGTTAGGAAGGATAAGATAACAATAGACAGTATCGAAAAAATATGAGCTAAAATCTTATTCATTATATTGTTTAGTTACATCTCAAGTTTCTTATGCTAATAGTCGTGTGAAGGCTTTTCTAATCACATCCTAGCAAATTCCTTCCAAATGATGCCATACCTAATAAAGATTTCTACAGATGTTCCAAGGGGGCCCATCAAATAGGGGAGAAAATCCAGAGATATTGGCAGACAGACGAGCATTTGAAGATTCACGACCACCTCTCTCCTCAATTCTGTACCCTGAACCCATCAAAAAGTGAGTCAATTGAATATTCCTTTGTCCATGCCATCTACTTTTCGCTATTGAAAGTTCATGAAAAGACACTGACTTATCTTTGATAATGTTATTTTGTGGCTTTAGACTAACCCACATGAAATAGGATTGATCTTCTGTGAACCTCACATCCAGTTGCATTGTTTTCGAATCTTATGTCAAATAGAAATGAAAAGCAAACCCCTTTTGTGCTCCTGTAAAAAGCAGTCCCCTTTAGTATTTTGGAGTATTCCAATTTTGGCCCTAGTACTTTGTACTCTTGGTATTATCCCTGACCATGAATTTTGTGGGGGAATTGGGTTTATGTATTCTCCCCTTTTATGTAGTTAAGTTTGTATTGTCTCCACCCGTAGACTTCTGGCCAAATCTTGATTGTTCTCTAGGAAGGTGGTGTGTCTTAACTGTGCTTTTCACACAAAATGATCCCTCTGTCATCGAGAAAACTGAACCCGAATTCTCAGTGCTCTTTATATTGCATTTTCTTTTGCACGATTACAATCTGTTTCCGCTCATTTCACAAGTATACTGATATCATCGTGTCATTATTCCGGAATTAAAATTCTCAAGCGAAGGCAGCAGAAAAAATGTGGTTACATCTGGTTTTTGCCTGATGAAAACCTTGAACTCAATGGCAGGCTTCTAAAAGAGTGCTGGCACAAGAATCCGGATCGTAGGCCTTCATTCGGAGAAATAATTACGGAGCTGGAGGTTATCCTAGAGAACTTGCAACAAAGAAGACTCCTAACCTGCAATAGCTGTGTAATTATATGAAATTACAGCAGTGTGGATATTTGACTGAAGCTCTGCTAATACATGCACAGTGATCTCTCTTTGAATGCATTTCTGTAGTTTCATGTTTACTATTTAGTAATGCTAGAACTCGTTTTTCTGCACCGATGATCATCAAAATAAGCAAGAATAC
>CAIGRB010153499.1:34561-47559 GCA_903798255.1 Fraxinus quadrangulata | reverse complement strand
CAACATGCTGCTTCGAAAGGAGAAATTATTTTGGACATATCAATGATTACTATTCATATGGATTTAAATCATGGTCCCCAGTGCACATACAATTTCAATTGAAAAAGGTAAATTATTTTGGACATATCAATAATTAGTTTTTAAAGATTGACTACGAAAGTATGAAAAACTCGTCCAAAATGTTTTCGGGTATATATAAATACATATTATGAAGTAGTTCACAAGTATGATGTTTGCAATCCTATGAAAATAAGATGAAAAAAATTGAAGTTACCATGCAAAAGGATGGTGCCGTCTAGAAGTCCACATCAAGTGTTCAAGCAAAACTCAAAGATCATTTTAGATTAAGTTCTAAAAAACCCAGTTTTCGTAACTTCTGGAAAAAGATAAAGCATCCTTGGGAAGAAACTACAAAGATCTTGAATAACTACTTAAACGTAGTGGACTCGACAACATGGAATTTTCTTATTTTAGTGCCCAGCATACCAAACATGTCATTTGTAAATTCTGTAATTACAAGACATATATAACCTATTTTCTCAATTAAAAATTATGAAATAACGAATATACACCTCTCTTTAAATAAAATAAAAGGAAAAAGAAAAAAAATTAATAGCAACCAAAGTCCCAAATGCTTTTACAAAGCGCAAATAAGCCATAAATAAATTATTAAAATGGTAATTAGTACATAATATCCCTATCTTTCATCGTTATTACGAAAAAGTTCATACCTTTTTTTTTTTTTTTGACATTTCCACCCTTAATTACACATTTGATTGTGCAAATCATCATTTTCATCCAATTTTTCAATAAATAACTTTAAAATAATGAATATAACCTCTTATTTAAATAAAGAAATTAATTTCTAATTCTTTAATAATTTATTTGGGACTAGTTTGTATTTTTTTATTTTTTTTTTAAATAAATTTAATTGGAACTCTTTTGCACTTTTTTTTTAAAAAAAATTAATAATTTATTGAGGACGTGTCTGCACTTTTTAAAAAATTGGACTATGATTGCAATTAATTCTTTAACTTTTTATTTAAATAGGAGAATATATTTGTCATTTCACAGGATTTTTATTGAGAAATTGGATAAAAATTGATAGAAATGATGGTTTACGAATCAAATGTATAATTAAAGGTGAAAATGTCAAAAAATAAAATGTATGGATATTTTTCACAATAACAGTGAAAGATAGGGACATTATGTACTAATTACTTTTTTAATAATTTATTTGTGACTTATTTGCGCTTTTTGAAAAAATTTAAAACTAGTTACAATTAGTTTTTTTCTTTTTCTTTTTGTTTTATTTAAAGAGAATGATATATTCGTCATTTCATAATTTTTAATTGAGAAAATAGGTGAAAATGACATTTTGCGTAATGAAATGTTATAAGGGTGAAAACGTAAAAAAAAATGAAATGTATGGATGTTTTCCACAATAACAGTGAAAGATTGGAACATTATATACTAATTACCCTTTAAATATTTAAATTTTATTACACCTGTAAAAAAATGATTATGTTGAAGGGTCTCATAATAATTAGTCGCCTAGGGCCTCTAAATTCTTAGGGCCAGCCTTGGGTAGCTCTGTAACAAATTTGATTTTTAGATATGGACAAAAATACTACGTCCTTGTTTGTCTATCATTAATATAAAACATTGTTTGCTACAGTAAGATTCTTCATCACACATTCATCCAATAAAATATTCTATATACAAACCAATAAAGTTACTTTAAATTTCAACCACACATTCTTCAAAAAAATACTATTCATTACTCCATTTTCAACATAATAATTGGTGACAAACAAGGTCTACATAAGTATGAAAAACCCATCCAGAATGTTTTCGGGTATATATAAATACATTTTATGAAGAATGAAATTGACCTACAAAATGTATTCAAAGAGGGTTCAGACACCCAAATTTATAAAGGTAGTTCACAAGGATGATGTTTGTTATCCTATGAAAATAAGAAGAAAAAAATTAAAGTTACCATGCTTTTATGGTGCCGTCTAGTAGTCCAAATCAAGTGTTAAGCAAAATTCAAAGATTATTTTAGATTAAAAGTGTGTTTCATGAATATTATTGAAGAAATAATATATTTTAAATAGTGATATGGTGGGAAATATGCGATTAAAAAAGTAAGAAAAAGTTATTAATATGATGTAAAATATTATTTTATTGAATGTTGTGTGATTAAAAATGAGTTATGAAATAATGTATTTTGAAATAATATGTATCCAACAGGAGTTAAGTGCTAAAAAACCCAGTGTCCGAACTTCTAGAAAAAGATAAAACGTCCTAGTGAAAAAACTACAAAGATCTTGAATAACTAGTTAAATGCAGTGAACTCGACAACATGGAATTTTCTTGTTTTAGTACCTAGCATATTAAACATGTCATTTGTAAATTCTCTAATTACTAGACATTCAACCTAAAAAAGGAAATATCACGATAGATGAAAACCTGTTTAATAAAGAGACTGGAATAAATAAGAAAGAAAAAAACAACTTATTATTGTGTTTTAGCTTTTTTCTGAGACTGAAACAAAGAAATACTTAGAAACCCTAAAAAGGGTTCCAAAAATATTCATATGCTGAATCATTGTAGTAGAACACAAACCTTTTTAAGAATTTGGATTTGAAGATGGAATGAAAAAGAACAGAGATATTGGCACGGCTCAATCAAATCATAATAAAATTAAAATCTGAGTGAACCAGGCCAATATCACTGATACTGTTTCCATATATACCTTCCCAGAAACCCTATTTTCTCTCTCATTCATTTCAGAGATTACAAATACATCTAAAGGGACACGAACAGCCATTGTTCTTGAGTACCAGGAAGAGGATTTCTCTCTCTATCTCTATAGTGTATGTATATAAGGGGGGAGGTTGGGAATGTCTGGAGGAAATTTAAGGATTTGATGAGGAGAGTGCACAGAGCATTTATAAATGCGACTACCAATGCAGTAAGGCGGACCATCGCATTTAACTCTCTCAATTTATTTTTTGGATCAATCCCCTTCTCATCTACATCATACACACAAGAAATACAGGTAAGAAACGTTAAAACGATGCACTTGGATTGGTTATTTACTTAGGGAACACAAGAAAAAAGGAAAAAATCATTTAGCCCATTTGGCTGGAATTAAAATCTGATTTTAATCTAAATCAAACTCAATAATTAATCTTAACAACACATTTTATAGAATCCACAACTTTTCAATCACAACTTTTATCAAAAAATAATGTTATTTATTATTATGATGATAAAATATCGGTGATGTGACAGTCTGTGTAGAATAATGAGATTGAGCAATTCAACTTTTATAAGAGAAAAGGAGAGGAGAGAGACAAATGTGAGGAATACGATGTTATATAATGATGATAAATAGTGTTACTCTTTATCAAAATTTAATAAAATTTTGATTATAATCCCCATCAAACGGGGGCTTATTGTATGCTTACTCATCTCCAATACTACTTGTGAGTAAACACAAATTAAAGAAAGAAAGGAACATAGAGTGAATGCTAGGAAGCTTACTGTTCGCTTGAAACTCATAACAGCATGTGAAAGTTATAAAGTGATAAATAAAGTAACGGTTTCACGAGTTGTGTAATTATGTTTGAGCCACATTATTTTGGAAAAATGCATTCTGAAATAGTAGATTGATGAGAATATGTGATTGAAAAAGAAGGAAACGTTATTGGTGTGATGGAAAATATTATTTTATTGAAGAATGTGTGGTTGAAAATGAGTAGAAAAATGAAAATGAAAATTTTAATGTGACTCAAACAAGAGCTAAATTTTCCTTTTATTTGAATGTTATAACAAAATACNTGAAAATTTTAATGTGTATCAAACAAGGGCTAAGTATAAATATCGATAATCCTAACTTTATCTCAATAATTGATTTATATCTTGTATGGGAAGAGTTTATTAATTGTTTAAATTATAAATAAATAAAAATAAGTAATTAATAAAAGGATATTACTTTTAAGTCTGCGAATAGTGTGGTTAAAAAAGTAGTTTGATCAGCTATAAATCGTTTATAAACATTCGCCAAACATGGGCTTAAATGCAGTTTTGAATACAAAGCAATTAAAACAAGTATTGGTTACCTGATTAAATTTCAATTTTTAAACTTCAACATTATGTTATCATGCAATAGATCGAATTTCCCTATCTTATTTGATGATTTCTTTCAAATAAAGTTAAATCTACCTAATTGTATGACTTAATTACATATTTCCCATCTTAATTTGTGATTTTCATTGTTTTTGTCTCAACTCGTAAATCTCCTCTCAATCTCATTGTAGATCGCAAATCATTATCGAGTGTTAAACTCAACAAATGAAAATAATAGCATGTAAAATCTACTTTAATGTCCAACTTCAAAAGTATAAATCAAATCGTTAAAGCTAACTACATCATTCATTCTAACTATTAAATTAGCCGAACATATTCATCGAGAACAAACACATAATCAATATGTGAAAACATCATCATACAGATGTTGAATGATTCTAACTATTGAATTAGCCGAACATATTCATCGAGAACAAACACATAATTAATATGTGAAAACATCATCATACAGATGTTGAAAAGGAATGGAAAACAAAGAACTTTGGTTGAATCCACGAGCATCACTTCGAATCTTCAAGCTTCTTTCCTCTTCTTCTTCAAGATCCTCCAACCATAGGTGAAAGAAATGTTGAGTTTGTAGCTTGTTTATATTGTTTTTCGACCCCCCAACAGCTCCCTCAATATGTCAAAGACGACTTGTACATATAGATTTACAGAGTTTTAAGACTCAATTAACGATTTGTATTCGTACAAGTTTTTACTGCAGTGATTACTTCACTTCACTTCTTTTTTTGCATTTTTTTTTTTATCCATTGTACCCCATTCATGCCATATCCATTTATTTTCATCAATTTCACCATCAAAGTCATCAAAGCTAGGAGATCACCTTCACTTCTTCATTTCAAAATGTCAACTCCTCAATTTTTTTTCCAATTTTATCAATGTAACTCATTTCAAGACATAATTTTAAGACACAAAAATGCATCAAAATCGGTAATATTCAACATCACAACACTCGATAGACCAACACAAATCCTTTATTTAGGAGTCAAGATAAGTATAATAATTAAATACATCACTTATCCACTTCGAAGGGCCAATTCCCAATTTGTCCAAAAGGTAGAAATTATGAATTTTAAGAGATTGCAACACAAGCTAATTAGTAGTATTTCCAAATGAAGATCTGGATGACATTCAGAAGTAGATATCAAGAAAAAACTTGAGTCATAATTGTACCCGCAAAAAAAATGTTGAGTGAACTATCCATGAAGCTCCTCCAATGATCAAATCACAAAAAGGAGAGAGTCATATGCTTTTATGTACAGTAAGGACGATTCTCTTACCTTCTTTCCCTTGCAAATTTTATAAATTTATTTTATCTTCCAGCTTGAATCTATAGTTATATTAGTAATATTTTGTTTCGGAGCAAAACTTGAAATTCTTGAACATCACTTATAATTGCTGAATAAGTGATTCAATCGTTGTATCCTGAGAGCGATTGACCAAAAATGATGCGACTGTTAAAGTTTGAGGATTTAACTTTATGTCACCGTGTTGTCAAGAGTCTCAATAGTTCGATAACTTTATTAACTTACTGTGTTTTATTATTCCGATCTACAACCAATTTTTTCCAACTAAAGTACGAGGGGGAGTCACAAAATGTCTTACAATGATATTGGGTATTATATTACTAGTACATTTTTAGTATTATGAGCACAAATCATAAACAAGTACTATTAACGAGAATATATACATATGTTTTTAACGATAAAAGAAAGGTGTTCATTTGGAGTCGTGGAATTAACTTGGCTCGACTTCAATTCTATCAACGTTTCTATCACTAGTGATATCATAAGTGATAGATAAAAGGTCTCATCGCCCCTGGATAAGCGGGAATTGGGGTGGGAACGAAAACCCCAAACGAGGCCGGGATGGCCGATGGGGAATGGATTCTCTAGCCCGAACTTGTCCCATTTCCATTACTAAATGAAATATGTCTAATGGAACCCACACAAACTTAAAACAGAATTAATACAATTAAAAAGAGGGGAGCAAGTATCAAACTTTGTTAGTTGTCATATATAAATATGTTCGGTTTAATCAAGAATCGAGAAATGTTGTCAAGAGCCCATCTAAGAGCAACGTAGGTCATCTACCCAGACGATAGGAATTTCTTGATCATTATCAACTCCATATTCACCATTATGCAAAGGCACCAAGAGGATCTTGAATTTTAATTTTGATTGAAAAAATAATTCTTCCCCAAATAAATAGTACTAAAATAAAATTTAGGCGATTAAACCTATGTTTGCTCGTGTTCATACACACTCAAATAACTTTTAATCCACATATTTCGAGTTATTTATAAATAGTATCCACTTATTCATAACTGATTTCTATTAATTTATAATTTAAACTGCTTATAAACAAATTTCCCACGTATATATATAGTATGTAATCTTCTTCGTACAATAAGGCCTGCGAGGGTTAAATACATTAGTTATTACTAAACTTTTTAGAAAATTTCATGTTGATCTGTAGACTTTATTTTGTTCCAAATTAACCATTGAATTTGCTCGTGTCGATCACTCCATCCATATCCCAAAACAGACTAAAGAACTTGTAACAAATGAACAAATTCAATGACTAATTAAAAATTCAGCGATGATACTAGCAAAAGATCTTGGCTTTGAGATAAATGTTCCAAGGAAAATGTCAATAAACAGCAATGGACACTCTTGACAGAAAACTATATTCACTCTTAACTCACCACATCTTGTTTCTCGGAAAAATTTAATTAGTGAATTCATCTGGAAAATTCTCATCATATTTATACAATAAGATAATTTCTACAGATGGGATGTCAAAACAAAAAAAGAAACAAGCTGAGATAGATGTACATGATTGTGGATAACATTGCATCATTTACCCGATCCGTTGAAGCAGATATAGTGCTGCTGAAATCCTCGTCACCACTGTATGAAACCGTACAACAATCACTGCGTCTGAATCTATTCTTGATCCTGTTAAAAAAATATCATCTTATTAATGGAAAAATTTGACGCAAAAGATTTTATATGGTCACAATATCATTTGGAAACCATCTATTTCTAGCAAATGAACTATGAAACACTAGAAATTCAGTGTGAACATCTCCGCCTGTCGTCCTTTCTGTTTTGAGTTTTTTACAGTTACACTCGCATCGGAACTAATTTGCAAGAAAGCATTTAACTTAGTGCAGTTGAACTATGCAATGCAATCAAAACATAACATGTATATTATGATAAATTTAATTGTGTAGAAGTTGTGTGTTCAGGGCATGGTTAAGGAATCAACGAACTGATAAGACATGTTAACATGAGCAACTCGGAAGCTTCTTGGCAACTTGTTTCATGCACAAATGAAAGTCAATTGCAATGTGTTTCATGTGAGAGTGGAAGACAGGATTGGCACAAAGATTATGTATAGGCAATGTAATTATGTGGCTGGAGTATAAATCAAATAATATCATAAAGAGATGTAGGCAAATATTGGCGTAGGTTGGGAAGCTAGAAGAAATAACAGGCCACTAGGGTTTGAGCGTAGTGAAAATTATATGCTCATCTGGGTATCAAAGTTTACCTCTAACATAGTAAATTACATCTTGTATTCATGGACACGAATCCACTTTGTAGATGACCATTTGTTCCCTTTGATAACATGGCAGCCACCTGCAAGAAGCAAATTATGTTGATTCCACATCTAAAATGTTAAAAAAGCCAGAGACATATAGGAAAATAAATCTAGCAACTAGATTATAAACATTGTGCCTGATATGATGTCGCTATGTCTGAGAAGACAAGCACTTCAAGAGATATCTGAAAGGTCTACCATAAATATCAGCACTACAGTACAAACAACCAGTCATAACCACAACTGACCATGCAAACTTGAAGGATCCAAAGTTGCATCAGGGTTCATGCTCCAGAAAAGTAATGCATCACCCATCTTTGGTTTAACAGAAAGTCCTCCTTTACCACATTCAGATAGCTCATTCCACCAAGGCACAGAACTAAAGTTTCCTTTGGCAGCAGGGAATACTGTTTCACCCCCTTCTTCAACATCAGACCTGTAATAAAGTGTGTCACTAACGACGGCCATAAGAACCCACAGTAAGAGTATTCAAATAGAAAAAAATCACTTACAGGTACATAAGAACTGTAGCAATTCGTTGACCACCATTCTTAGTGTTAAACTCGTCCATAAAATAGTCATAATGAGGCTCATACTTCTGGCCTACTTCATAATGGAGGACTTGAAGGCCTTCCCCGTGCTCTGTTGATTGCAAATTCATTCTTGTTAAAGCCAAAATGTGAGTAAAATGCACATCATGTCAACATATACCAAGAAAAACTGGACAAGAAAAAAATGATGCAAGTTTAGCTTCATCTGAAAGCATACTTCCAAAGAAATCAAAACATTGAAATAAACAGAGTTAATTGGCAAGAGAGGTCAGCTCCAATAAGGTAGAGGCATCTATGATTCCATGAAATATGACTTCTTTACTGTGGAGACAGTGGTCCAACAAATTGCATTAACACGAAGATAAAATTGGAGTGATATAAAAACAGAAGGTTACTATATTTGGAAAATATATGTGCTGACAGCTAAGGGTGGCAGTACATCCATCTGAATAACTGCACTCTTGCAAAGTACTAGGAAGAGATTAATGCAACTCCTCATATCAATACAAGTTCCCATTCTGTAATGCTAGCTCTTTTCCTCGAGGATTATGGTTACCCCTTTTGGATAAAGTTCAAATATATATAGTAAAGCAAAATTTCTTTACTTGCCCAGCCCAGCCATACTGCCAACAACTACCATTGACAAACTGGAAGAATTCAGCCTAAAGTAGAAAAGTAGATGCCAGACAAACTTTACACCCAAACCAACCATAATTTGGTATTGCAAGTCCCTGCCCCAAACTAGTTTCTAAATCTTGCTACTTTCGTTTTACAGTATGGTTGTGATCATAGTAAATGATAGATGAATTTGCACATAAACTCATTGAGTAGCAATTGAACTACATACCTACAGGAATGAAGGTGAAATCAGCAATCCTTTTCTCAATATCCCTAACAATTTTATCACGTCCTCTAGGGAGAAATGTACCAGAACTAGTACGGACTCTGCAAGAAAAAATGTATCAGAAAAAATAGCACCGAAAAATTCAGAAACAAATAACAAATTTAAAAAATGAAAAAAAATCTTTCATCTTCACTGGAGCATCTTAAATATAAGTACGTGAAGAATTTAAGAAACGTCATACCTACTATCTTTACTTTTCCCAGTGTCGCTATCAACAACTGTTGACTTTTGCATATGAGGCTTGGCAAGATTGATCAGATACTCACATTCCTCTTTGGACTGCCCAAAAAATAGAGAAAAATAATCAAGTAGCCCATGCACTTTGTTCAGGCATTTATCGGCAGATCAATAAGTATTTATGAACAGAATTCATATTAAAAACAACATCTATCTCCTTACTCTGTCCATGAACTGGGAAACAAAAGAAAAAAAGTTTCAAGCAACTTTTCATGATTAACTTGCAACTTCAGACAACAGACTTCATTTTTGAGATACATTCCATCTAGAGATCAAGAGTATGGTAGCTAGTATCTATGTCAAGTCAATTTCTCTCGTGTCAGATACTATAATTTAGTTTCTGCTAGTAAGGAACACTAAATCAACGCCCAGCAGCAGAGGAACAGTAGTCCTGTGCCCCTTCAACCAGCAAGTCCCTAAGTTCTGAACTACCTCCAAAAACTAAACCATGGTGCATTAACTCTGGTAAATGATCACCTTCGACTCAAATAAGAAAAGAGACTAGCAATTCTGTCACAAAGTTTAGTTTTTGTGAAATGCACTGTTCCTCAATTGGTGCATACACTTTTTTTTTTTCAATTTGTTCTCTCTCCCCCTCTGTGTGTGTGTGTCGCACTCGTTTAAGATTGATAATCACTCTAGTCCTTTTTATCTTTTTTCATTGGAATATAATTTATGTCAAACTAACTACAACAGAAGGATTTCATCAAGCCGGGGTAGATCTAAATTTTAAACTATGTGCAGCTAAGAAAGGTCTCCTGCATGGTAAACTGAGGCAATAATTTCATGGCATTTGACCAATAACGCTTGCATGATACATTGCTGTGTACAGAAATTTGAATTCTGTAGGAATGGTTCTATTATTATATATTCTATTGTTAAGTTAGCGTCTAGCAGTACAGGTATGTACATAATGAATTGGGCCATTAGATACTTTTAGGTGACTTTTCTTCTCTGGCCTTTTTACGGTGTAGGACAGGGGGACTCATAATTGGAACTAAAAATTTCAGTTGAAAGTAGAGTTAATGTTCCAGGAACCCTGATTTTGAGGCCCCAGCACCAACTCCAAGTGGTCAAAATGTACATTTAGAATATGGTGCATAACATATATATAGATGAATACAATTCATTATTTGATATAGCGAGAAAAAATGAAATTTTCCCATATGCATGTCTGTGTGTGCGTAAGAATATTAATTAATTACCAAAAAATTGTGAAAAACGGAAGCTCTGGGTTCCCAAGAAATCACTTCAACCCACTGATCTTTCCTCTCCTCATCTTCATCATCTCTGCACCAAACAAAATAAATTCAGATCACAATTATACAGAAAACCACAATAATTCAACGCCATTAAACAAATGAACCGCATGGTTCAACTCGAGTTAATTTCTTACTTGGTGACGGTATTGCGGGCGATGGAGCTGAGATCATGAGCTTTTGTAGAGCGTTTCGAACTGCTGGAAATCGACAGAATTCCGAGAGCCAAAAGGATTATAATGAGGAAAGATAATATCAGGAGCATCGAGAAAATCATCATAGATGACGACGATTTACGCGGCAGACCTCTCCCATACTGCCTCCCTTTCACCGCCATTGACTAAATTGAGAATCTTACAAATTTAAATGTCGATTGGATCGAAAATGAGCACGCTGGATTTTGAGGATCTGAGAAAAAAATTGTTGGATTCAGAGGGATAAAGTGAACGATAATGAATTTTGCGTCTTCTTTTAATTCTGTGATTGTACTTTCAGATAGGTACAAGTACAAACTACAAATACAATGGGCTTCCGTTGACAATCGAGAAATTTGGCAGAAACGTGCAATTTTAGGCAAAGGAAAATAAGTGTTTGTTTGCATTCCATTATTGTAGAAAAAATAGAGTAATGAATAGTATTTTTTTTAAAATATGTGATTGAAATTTAAAATAATTTTATTAGTTTGTGTGTAGAATATTTTATTAGGTAAATGTATGGTGAAAAATCTTACTATAGTAAATAATGTTTTAAAATAATGGAAGACAAACGGGGCTTAAATGAGAAGTCGTTCCTAAGGAAAAGTTTATTTACACAAGTGGTACCCATGGTATCTGGACTGTGTGAGAATATGACGTATTGTTTCATGAATTTTGCTACTTGTAGATCGAGGTTAACACCCCGGTGCCCCCTCACAAATAGGAGGGGCTCCTAATAAAAAAATCGCAAGCCCCCTCCTTTGCTAAGGGGGCAAGTAGCAAAACCCTTGTTTCGTTATTGATGGTGACGTCCTTGTTTCAATCCTTTGCTGCGAAATAGTCCCTTTCCATCATCTACTAGTGGGGTCTTAAGGTCCTCCGATTTTACATTGGAGCTTTTCCTTCGTTCGTAGCCTGGCTATATCTCTATTGTGAACCTTTTGTATCATGCTCCTCCTTCGCCTCCTTGAAGAGACGTCATTTGCTCTGCTCAGTCTATTAAGAACACCGCATACCTAGAGGACCACCTCTCTCCTTCATGATTGGATTGTTGATTTTCCCTTCATCGTGACTAAAGCGATTGGTCAGACGCTTGGTGAGAATAAAATGGTTTGTGTTGGTTCTACGAAGAGCTTTCAGCTTCATTCTCACTATGTACTTCTCATTAGGGGCCGAAATGGATGGCTTTGGTAAATCAAGGACAGCCTCATGGAGGCATTCTCATCATCAACACAATGTAGATAGGTAGCCATGTGGGTTAATCAGACCATCCTCCTTGATGACCTCCTATTCCCCCATCTTCGAGCATTTCTTTCCATTGGAACTGTTAGATTTTCATTCTCGTATTTCTTCGATTTTCATTACTGCTTGATCCACTTCTAAACGTACTTTCTAGCTTTTGTGTTCCTCGTGTGTGTTTTTCTCATGGTCTTTGTAAGTATTCTTACAACCGACGTCAAAATGTTAATGACAAATGCGAATGTTTTAAGTTAGGAAGGCACAATCATACATACAAAAAAGTTATGAAAAAAGTTAAAGTATTCGATATCTTATTACAATTATTCTCTACGCATTTTACTTTGATAATGTTATATAATTACATCATTTTCAATATTATCAAATATGTCCGTCTCAATATATATAATTAAACTATCATTCAACCACTGATACGAGCTTATCAAAGAATTAGAAGTCATGAAAGAAAGAAGAAAATAAGCAAAGAGGCATGTGATGATTAATATGAGCTTACTGACTTGTTGTGAAATGTATTTGTTGATCTTTAGACACAGGTTCTCAGAGTAAAGTTTACAGA
Organism: Fraxinus quadrangulata; assembly: GCA_903798255.1. Lineage (NCBI taxonomy): Eukaryota > Viridiplantae > Streptophyta > Magnoliopsida > Lamiales > Oleaceae > Fraxinus > Fraxinus quadrangulata. The sequence goes on along the minus strand of CAIGRB010153499.1, from coordinate 34,828 downwards.
TAAAAAAAAGGACAAAATATTATTATTGTCAACTACTTAATAAGTGACAATATTTTTCTAATTGAATTTTCATTGGTGGACTCTTCAATTACAACAACAAACTAACTCGTATTGTGAATACATTTAAGATCTAGGTACTTGAAACTTTTGCATCATTATCTTCAACCAAATGCGCTACATTTATTAAAAAGCGATACAAACAAAATTTTCATCCGTAGCAAGTCATGTTTAGTCTACATTCGCTTCAAACTTTATTGTTAGGTTTTT
>CAIGRB010153499.1:9156-33827 GCA_903798255.1 Fraxinus quadrangulata | reverse complement strand
TATGTATATGTATATATATATATATATTTAAACTCCAAATTTTTTAGGTTGCTTACTTGTTACATATCAAATCAGTATTTGTTTTTGTATGCCTTTTAGTATACCTTTGCACAATAGAAATCTAATAAAATCCTCACATAGCCACATAAAATTTGAGTAGTTATTCTTTTAAACTTCTTCTTCCCTTCTTTAAAATTTCGAGAATAGATAGCTCGATTATAGTTAAACAAAAACAATCTAACTTTTGATTTATATATAAAAAAAAGGTCTATTTATTAAAAAAAAAAGTCTAAAAAACACTCTAAATCTGATTTTTATTTATAAAAAAAAGAAAACAAAACAAAACAAAACCGAAAGTTGAAAGTTGGTGGGTCACATGACCCACTAGGACCCATTATGGGTCCATCAACGCAAAATGTTACCTAAAAATGGAAATGAATTTTTAAAGCAAACGCTCAGTTTCCTGTCAAATTTATGGCATGAATTTGCTCTTTTTTTTTTTTTAAAAGGTTTTTTTTGGGTTTTTTAGGAGCTAGATTATATTTGTAGAGAGAAGAAAAATGGAGTTCCTGGCAGGATTTTGATCGAAAGTGCCATTCAATTGGAGAATGTTAGAATTTTTGAGAGGGTCGATCCTTCATTTTGCCTCAATTCAAGATGTATTTTTTGAGAGTAGGAGACTAAATCTTAGATTTTTCAAGCATTTTTAGTTGGACAAATGGCCTTGTTTATGGACCTTTTGGTCATTTTTATGAGTTTATATTTCCTAATCGTGTTGTGTTGGAAGTTATGATTAAATTCAATTTTTAAGATTATTTTTGAGACTTGTGTTCTCGTGACACTTATTAAACAATTCATTATGTTCACGTATGAATTTACTATATTGAAGTCTGAAATCTATGTTGATTGTATCAGAACTTGCCATAATGTCCATATTTGAGGCCCTAGACCTTTTGTTGGTTGAGGCCATAATTTGAGTTTTTAGCCAAGGCTATGGTTTTGCGCACTTTGCTACTATATATTGCTCTTGGGGTCGAGGCATCTTTCGTTCCAACTGTACCTCAACGACATATGTGCAAATATGCAAGGACATGTGGCATGTAATGGGAGATTTTTGCGATAGGTTGGAGTCTTGATGGACCATTATTATTTCAGCACGTAACAGTTAACGTGGAATGTGTAAAAAGTGTCACATTGGCAGCATAGAAAATATCTAGAAACTCATTTTCAATACAATATAGTGGAGACTGGTTAATTGATATGGCAAAGAAAAAATTGACCGTGTTTAATTGATATGGCAAAATTTAAACTTTCTTCCCCTCGTTTCTTATTTTTCTCTCCTATGTTTATTATTTTGCTCTCTTTTTAATATAAACTGGGTTGAAATTTGAGTTATGAACATGATTTACACTCTGTTCGGTGTCCATTATTTTAAAATTATTTTTACTATAAAATTATTTTCAACCACAAATTCACAAAATAAAATATTCTGTACGTAAATTCAGATTTTTCCTTACTTTTTAAACACGCATTCTCCAAAAAAATAATATTGAAAACTCTTTTTTTTTTTTAAATTATGGGCACCAAATAGGGGATTATTAGAGATGAAATTTAAACTCAGCTATGATTTGTTTCATTATATTTTGCTCTCTTTTTTTAGTATACAATGGGTTGAAATTTAAGTTATGAACATGATTTGCACTCTGTTCGGTGTTTATTGTTTTTAAATTCTTTTTACTATAAAATTATTTTCAACCACACATTTACGAAATAAAATATTCTGCACGTAAATTCAAAATTTTTCTTACTTTTTAACCACACATTCTCCAAAAAAAATATATTCAAAACTCTTTTTTTTTTTTTTGAAATAATGGGCACTAAACAAGAGTAAAGCTAAAATTCTGTTAAAAAGATGGTTTTAGCCTTATCGTCAAATGAACAAATGCTAGGTCAAATTGATTGGTGATAGTTTTAGTTGTTTTGACAAGAGGTGAGATGGGGTGGGATCGAGAGGAAGAATTTATTTATTTATTTATTTTTCTTTTTCATTCTCATTTTATATTTAATTTTTATGTTTGTTACCTTAATGCATGGTTGGTTTTTAGATGTGGTGTTTCTTATTTGTTACCCTATATTACTTATAAAATCATAATCCAATTATGCCTTCGACCTTTAATCCTTCGTTTGCAAGAGTGAAGAAAATCCATCGGAATAGGGCATTTCAGTAATGGGTTGAGAAGTAAACAAGTGCAATTTATTGCAACCTTAAAAAGACAAAGGATCAAGAAACTAAAACCAAAATGCTGATTGCAAAGAAAGAAAATGGATTACAACCTTATCCATATCATCAACTTGCCTATTAATCAAATCCCAGGATCATGTCATTGCCAAAGCTCCTGATCATATTTGGTACCATCTCCACTTCCATTGTCTCCTCCATTATCTCGTCCGGTGGTGTAACGGAGGCCGATGGCAAAATAACTGACTCTCTCTGGGCATTGAGTATCTTGTTCAATCTCTCCTCGCTCACTCCAAAAGCATTAGCAAATTCAGGCCCTCTCATTGTCCGCAACAACGAATTCGCCCCCACTAAGAATTGAGGCCGGTTTTGGCGTGCAGATGTGGTGAAACCGAAAAACTCAAAAGGGCCAGATCTTGATGCGATCTGGCAGAACGGGAAGTATCTTGGAATCCAAAACACATTGCCTTCAGTTACTTTGGCACTCATGGCTAGACTTCCGTTAGGGTACGCAATTTGAATTGTACCGGCTCCTCTTAATACAATACCATACTCAGTCGCCCTTGGATTGATATGTGGTGCCATCATCGAGCCCTACATTTGATCAAAAGAATAGTTTTAGGCAATCAAAATTGATCGTGCATGGTACATTTAGTGGACAAGACTGGACAATATAAGGTACAAAATTTTAATTTCCTTTCTTTAATATAGGATAGTACTATCCAATCTTGCCTATTAAATATGCACAATGTGATCGAGATCAGCACGTATCAAATGACCAAAAGCCTCGACTAAAGCCTACCGCAGAGAGATTGACAAGATAAATGCTAGCGTCCGACTGGCCAAGGGGTGAGTAATCGGACTCGTCCAAAGCAATGCTGTATCCATAATTGTTCTTAAAATCAGGCTTTCTATCATAGATATTATAAGAACCGGGCCCTTCACTGTTTTTGTCCTCTCTTTTCTTCGTTGCCTTTCCAAATACAGAGATCAAAAGCTTCCTAAACGACCAATTTGGTTCTTCACTGAATTTTTCCTTCAAATGAACAACTCTCGTCAAGTGAGCCCGTTTCTGATGATGCTCGAGTTCCAAAAACCCGGCCCATATGCTCGGGGTTTGAGAATCGGATAGAGAAATGATTGGACCAGCTTGTTGCCTCGTCAACAGTTCCTTTAATTCGGCTATAGAAACCTGTTAAAGTGACATCATTAGGCTTTACAATCTTGATAAAAGTAAAATAGAATGCGATCTTCTCACTTACGTTGAATGCTGTTGACAGTGTTAAGTGATCAAAGCCTGAAAGTATCGACATTGGATACGTTCCTCCACCAATGAAGAAAGACTGCGCCATAGAAATGAGCACAATCAGAAAAATTATGAGAAAGACAATGTGTTGGATAAACCTCTGTACACAGGCCAATTCAGTTCAATATCTCGAGGGAATCAGATAAAAGTTTTATGGATCAAACGAGCAAAGCAAACAAACATAATTATAGCAAAATCTACGTCCACTTGACATTGCAAGTTCTCCCTAGAATTGAGAAGAAGTTTACAATGAATCTCACACTTCTCAGTTTGTGGATAAAATTAAAAACATCCCCCTCAAATTGCTTCACGTCGAGAGGACGAACAAACGGTATAATTAGACGCCATACAATTTCACAAAATCGTCATAAATTTTATGAAACAAATGAAAAGCGAAATGAATGCTTGGAATGTACCTGGAATGTGTGCCATCCCAAGCTCTCAGATGTGTCGATACTGCATATTGTATGTAGTATCTGACCTTCTGCTGCATTAATCAGATAAAAAGCCGAGCCTGCTTCAATTCTATAGATATCTCCAGCCTCTAAGTGCTTTTCAACCAATTCGTCTTTGTAGATATGCCCGATTCTTGCTTCCCCTGCATTCAGTTTGATCCGATTCATATCTTTATTAATCAATCATCCTATAATTCTGCTAGATCTCTTTAATTGAAAGGTAAATCGCGTTGCCACTTTGTTTGGGGTTGTTACCTAAATAATGTGTTTCTCGGGTGCCAAGCAAGTTAAGTAAGGATTTTCTCGGGGTCAATCCATCTTTTGAGACATTAAAAAAAAATTACACAAAAGAAGGGCCTAAAAAGTATTTATAGAAACGTTTGCCTGATTTTCATGAATGAACAATTGAGAAAACAGCACATAGCATATCTTAATCTGTGAAGCAGCGAATGAATGAAAACTATTAAGAATCAACTGGCGCGCGCGCGCGCGCACACACATGTTTGGTACTTCATATTGGACACAGATTCTCCACCACAATCTTATCCAGTACTATTTAATATGTCTCAATTGTATCTAGGGTCAAATGACCATTTTAGTGCTTGTGCATGTCATCGTTGTGTAGAGCCATGCTATTCTTCTCTGTATTGTTCCAATTATATTTAGTCCTTATTTGGTAGGGATTAATATCAATTTTTAGTAGATTTTGATAAACGTTAATAAAATGTATGGTTAAAAAGTTGTAGATCCAATGAAATATATGATTACAATTAATTGTTGACTTTGATTTAATTAATATCTATATTTTAATTCTTACGAAATAAGAGCTTAGTATTGTCAAATCTATGTTGTACTATCTAATTCTATTTAAATTCCAATCCGGTACTATCTACTCTAGATCAATCCTATCCAGTATATTCTAATCCAATACACGAAACATGCCATTAAATTAAAACGAATACCTTCGCGAATGAAGAGAATGAGACTGGAATCAAGATACTGAGGTATGAAAAGACTTCTGGGCTCCATAGTAATGAAACCAATATGCAAGGGACTTTTCATAAATTTTCCTCGAAAACCCCTCACCACCCTCATATTCCCTGCGTCAGTCTTCACCACTTGCTTTGAATCCTGCAACAAGAACCAATCCACTCCTTCCGGCCGCCCTGCGAAACCCTCTTCTCCACCGCCTTCTTCCTCCTCCCACCTCCATTGGTCTTCATAGCCACTCACACCCGCCACCAGTGCACAGCACACCACAACCAGTAGCAAAAACAAAGCCCTTCCCATTTTCAATAATCGTTTTAAACTAATTTCTCAGTCAAAATTTGCAAGATTTAGTTAGAAGTGTTAGATATTTTTCATCATTTTGCATGTTCTTTTGTTTGCGAATGTTTTGCCGCTCCGACTTGTGTTTGCCGCTACGCAACGGGGATCGACCTGTGTGAGTGAGAAGGTCAGGCCGCTTTCTATGAGATTTAGACCGTCTCTAAAGTTTTTTTTTTTGAAATAATGGGCACCAAATAGAGGATTATTAGAGATGAAATTTAAACTCAACCATGATTCGTTAGACATTAATACTGTCCTTGTTTGATAGTGATTAATAACTAGATTTTAATTTAAGTTAAAATCAACATTTAATTTTAATCACATATGTTGACTTCAAAAAAACGCGCCAACAAAATCAGGCCGCTTGCCCTCTGAGACATCATCCGCACGCTAAAACACTCCATTAAAAGGTAAAGATTGCTAGTCAAGAAAAATGTCCGATAACTGTTTGCACTCTGACAGTCAAGTTAACGGCTGGATGAAAGATTATATGATTGCAAGAGAGGGGGAGGGGATTTGGCTAGGGTTATGATACTTACCTTTTGTTAAATGAAGTCACATATATATATAAATGATAATGAGTCGGTGGTTAAAGGATCGAGCTAGGGCCCAATATGAAGTTGTTTAATTAAATAGTCCAATCAATTGAGTAGTCGGTATCACGTCAACATATATGAGACCCAACTATATATTTTATGAGATTCACAAACTTTTCAATTACATATTTCATTAACTCTATTTAAAATTTGATTTTAATCACCACTAAATATGACTATAAATAAAAACATTTCTATTTACCAACAAACTAAGTCAATTCAATTTCACATATACCTTTGAAGATGCTTTTATTAACAACATTATACACTATACAAATTTCAATGAATTGTGCACAAAGTTACAATATCATGTAAAACAAGATAATTTTTAATGACGTTGCAAGAAATTTCCGAAAATTTTTTTTTCATAAGAGCTCAGTTATTTAATTCTTCGTTTGGCAAATCAATAGGCGTATTCATTTCATTGATAGTACTTATTGAACCTTTAATCTAGTAATATATCATGATCAATCATAGAAAATAATACGATGAAAAATAATTATACAAGACAACTTCTACCGCTCAGCAGTGAAGCTTTCAACCAACCAAACAATTACTAGGGAAAGACGAAGTAACACAAATAAATAAATAGAATATTAATGAATAAATATATTAAAAGATATGATAATTAAACACAAAATTCATGACTCCATTAAATACAAAATTAACAATTTTATAGAGTAAATTATGAATTTTTATAGGACAACTTACAAAAATACCCTTAGATTTTGAGGTCTTTTGAAAAATCATATGAAATGTATTTTTGAAGTAAAAAATACTGGGTAAAATTATAAAAAAAAATGACACAATGACACGATCTTACTTTTTAAAGTTAAGTGTCACTTTTTTACATACAATATCACTTTTATTAAAAATAATATTTTTTTACTAAAAGAAGTTGTGGAAATTTTAAGAATGTGACAAAGTAAAAAAAATAATAATAATAATAGTGACAAATACTAAAAAAAAAAGACAAAATTACAAACTCAAAAAAGTGCCACAAATTTTTTTAAAAAATGATAGAAAATAAAAAAAAGTGACAAACTCTAAAAACCGTGACAAAATTCAAGAAAAGTGACAAAAATTCATTTGTTGTCATTTTTTGAAAATTGCATGAGAAAATGTATCCGTTGAATGAATGGCAAAAGTTTGGGATTTGTAGAAATTTTAAGAATGTGACAAAAAAAAAAAAAAAATAGTGACAAACACAAAAAAAAAGTGACAGAAATTCAAAAATAGTGAAACATTAGAAAAAATGACAAAAATTTAAATAATGTGACAAACACTAAAAAAAAGTGACAACAATTTAAAAAAGGTGACAAAACGCCAATTAAAATATTGAAATCAATTCAATAAAGTGACTAAACTTTTCATTTAAATCAATTAAACCGACATTGTTGACAGATTCTTAAATCTCGATTCTACAAAAATAGTCACTAAAAACAGTAACAAAAAAGGAGACAAAAAAAGTGGAATTTTTTTTTAACAAGTACTAATAAAAGTGACAAACACCAATCAAAATATTAAAATATATCATTTTATACAAATTCAACCACTCCACCACCACCATGATCATTATATTACACACAGAAGTCACTTGTCCAACCAAATGCTTTTCGATTATTTTGGTAAGTCAAGGTGTACCCGTTCCACAAAGGATTCTATCCCACTTCGAATATTTCAATGGACAGAGTGCTATAGTCGTTGTCAACATTAATCTTGGGTACGACCCAGAGAATTCAAAAAAGCGATAAAAATTCAAAAAAGCAACAACACTTAAAAATGTGAGAAACACCGATCAAAATTTAAAAATAAATTTAGAGATGGTTATTTTTCTTCTACGTGTTATCTCTTTATGATTATATTTCATTTCTATTACTTAAATATGGAACATAACTTCATTTTAGGAATGCAATACTCTATAAGTTGAGTGCCAGTTAAGAAGTGACAAATTTAAAAGGTGACAGAACTTAAAAAAAGTGGTAAATTACGTTGGCATCAATAATTCAAAATCACCCTATAATATATCAATATAATTATGCAATTAGTATTAACCAGCATATCAGAGTAACACTCTTACAATACTATAAAAACACTCTTGAAAAATAACGTATACGACACATTCACCATAACTAGTTCTTGAGAAAAAATATAAACAATTCCAAAACATGTGGTTTTGTTGCAGTCGCAATCTTCTAACCATTAAAGCTCATCTTTCACCGGTTGTCTCTGGCATTCATCCCAACAAATAGGGAACTTCAATTTAACTGCAGTATATGTCATAAGTCAATCATCATGTATGAACCTAAAAGCTACAAAAAAAAGTGTTCGCTGAAAATATGCCGCAAGCGCACGGGTCGTGATCAAGTAATAAAATGAGCCTTTTAAGTCCTAGTCGATCCCACGAAGAGTGTTATCTCAATTATAAGAGTATTGATTCAAATTAACGAAATAGACACACACATTTAAAAAGAACTTGATTTTTAAATTGAAAAGACACGATTTAGATTTAAAGATTACAATGATACTTAAAAAAGTGGTAAGATTTAGATTTAAACGATGTTGAAATTTATGATTTCGCTTAACCTTTATTTCATTAATATCAATCCAATAATGCGTTGATGCAAATTACCAAAATATAAAGTTAGACCAGATTTTTCAATTTTAGTCAATAATCTCTCTCGAGTGATATTAACCCTAATTGATTAAGTTATACAACATATCTCTATGTTGATAAAAACTTAAACAATTGCATTAAATTGTTGTGAAAATAACTCAAATGGTCACCTAGAGTAGGTGTATATCACTATATCACCTAAACGCGCATAGTATACTATACAAGCCTAGGGTATTAATTATTTTGGTCTAGTAAGTGCAACAATTTCTCAATAATTGCCCAAACCACCTAACCACATCATCTATTGATCAAGTAAATGAAGTATAATCTAACACAATAATTAATACACCATGATTTTGATAAAATAGACATCATTCAATACATATGTAGATATTAATGAAATTTTGGTTAAGTTACTACATAAATTCCAACACAACTATTTAGCTCATCATATTAATATAATAACAAAGGAGATTGTTTATATAATACATTCCAAACATTGGAAAATAATGGAAGAAAAACAAAGGTTTAGATATAACCCTTTTAGTGAGACTTTGAATTCCTCCAATGGTTTCTCCAAGTTCTTGATGTATTCTCTTTGTTCTCTTTGATTAACTCTCCAAAAATTATCAAGAACAAAAAGTAAAAAGAAGAAAAGAGAGGAAAAAGAAAAGAAAAATAAAATGAAAAGAGAGAGATATCCTCATACACCTTTTTTTCCAAGAATATATAAAAAAAAAAACATGGATTACTTAATTAGGAAGTCATGTAAATATCTAGAAAAAATTGCAACTAAGGTCCCCAAACTTTTGAAAAATTTACAAAAGAGTCCCCAAGATATTTTCCAATAAATAGGCAAAAATTAATGAAAAAATTCATTACTTAGCCACTAGCCACTAAGAAAACTAAATATCCTAGAGGAAATTGCACTCCAAGTCCTCCAACTTTCTGGCTTTGTACACTTTGATCCCCAACTTCACAAATTTATACTCTTTTAGTCCATTTCTTCTCATTTCGCTTTGTTCTCCTTCTTGTCGGGGTTTCGACCTACAAAAGTAATAATTACACAATCATGAATAGAAATTCACTCAATTTCAACAATAATTAACTCTAGAAATTGCCTAATAAGTGTGTAAAAACACACTTATCAAAAAGTGACATAAACTTTTAAAAAGTAACATATGAAATTTATATGTTGTGCTTGTTCATCACATGCATCTTCCATCTTTGCCTCAACAACCACCTGTGAGCTGAAAATCCAATAATACCTATGCATAGAGGTGGCAACCGAGTCGAGCGGCTCGTCGACTCGTAAAAAACGAGCCACGAGCCGCTCGGACTCGTCAAATAGACGAGCACTAGCCAAGGAGGCCGGCTCGCAGGCTCGGCTCGTTTTTATACGAGCCCACAAGCTCCTCCACAAGCCAAGCCCACGAGCTGGCTCGTCCAAAATCGAATTTTTTTTAAAGGCTTATCTTCTTTAAAAAAAAAATTTTGGGCGAGTCGACGAGCTAAAGCTCGTCGCTCGTGGGCCGAGCCGAGCTTGCCCGTTGACAAACAGCCACGAGCTCGGCTCGTGCTCGCCGGTGCGAGTAAGGGCTGAGTCGGCTCGACTTGACCCTTTGCCACCACTACCTATGCTACTATGAACTCTCTCTTCCTTTCTACCCACATAACTTCCTCTGTTAGTTGTTCAATTTCAATCTCAAATTCATCCTGCAGAAATTAAATGTACAACATCTCCATTAACATAAAAGTAAATGACCAAAATTATCAAATAACATCTCTAATAAGGAAGCTGAATTTGAGAATGAGAACGATTGCCCCATGAGCACAATGATACACATAATTCCAACAAAACCCATAATCATAAACTGAATAACACAATAGAACAAGAAATCATATCTACCAATTCAAATCTTTAAAAATTAAGCCAGCAATTTAAGAATTTTAACATAGACATAAGATGCAAATTCTACACACAAAATGTAAATAAATACCAGTGCAACAATGAGTGTCTTCACCTAAGAATTCGAAACAAATGTAGAAAAGTCACAAGGTTCATAATTATTTTGTTTTTCAGGTTAAACTATGAATTTATATCAAGAAAAGAAAAAAGAAAAATCGGAACTCGATCTTTTTCTCATTCAAAACACCTTAACTAGTCCTCTAATTCACGATTTCACAATGGATTGTAGTATTTTTCATCAAATAAAGATTACCCAATAAAGTAGAAAATATACGTGAGCGAGAGATGAACAACATACTTGAAATCAGAATCGAAAACACCACCTACCATGACGATGATGAATGCGGTGATGATGGGGAATAGTTGGCTAGAATTAAAAACCAGTGAGCGTCGAGCAGTATCGAGCTTGGTTACAGCTTCACGACGAATCGGACGTATAAAGGCCTCATCGACTTGCACTTGTGTCGGAATCGGGGAAGTCGATAAGCCTGAGGGCTTGCACTTGTGCAGAGCTGAAATCCCCCTTTTCTAGAGCTAAATCAACTCCAAATAGTAGAGAATGGAGCCCTAGGGATGAGAGGAATAGGTTTCTATTAGGTTACTTTAGGGAGGTTGGAGTTTTATTTAACAGTTTACTTGATTAAAATATTTAATTATTTTAAAATATAATACTCAAAATACTTATTTTTTATAGGATACACGGCCTAATTTTCTCATTTTCACAACTGTTATACACAAAAGCCCATTAATAACCAAAGCCCATAAAAAGCCCGACCTGTACTCCACGCGTTTCGTGTACAGATCCGTGTCACCGTCTATAAATGGACCTCATAATTCCTCATTCTCGTTTCCTTTGGCCGACTCTTCTCTACCAAAGGGGGAGAAAATCGGAGATTTCTGTTTTTAAACGTTTACCACTCTCTGATCAACTCAACAATTGAAGGAAAAATAAGCAACAAAACAAAAAAAAAGCTCAAATCGATCTTGAACTTGAACGAACACTTCTGCTGCAGCTGTTTTTAGTATTTTGATTGGATTCAAGAAGGTAATTCTAAATATTCTGTTAATATGGATATACGCTTCCCTTATTCGCCGGCGGAGGTGGCCAAGGTCCGAGTCGTCCAATTTGGTATCCTCAGTCCTGATGAAATTGTAAGTCCCCAATCCTCTAGGGTTTTTCTTCAACTTCCCCAAAATGTGTTTGGCATTAATTTTTAATTAATTGGTTTTGGCAGAGGCAAATGTCTGTAGTTCACATAGAGCATAGTGAGACAACGGAGAGAGGTAAGCCTAAGCCGGCGGGATTGAGTGACCCTCGACTTGGGACCATTGATCGGAAGATGAAGTGCGAAACATGTATGGCAAACATGGCAGAGTGCCCCGGCCACTTCGGTCACCTTGAGCTTGCGAAACCCATGTTTCATATTGGCTTCTTGAAGACCGTGCTCAGCATTATGCGTTGTGTTTGCTTCAATTGCTCGAAAATATTAGCTGATGAGGTATGCGCGTTTTGGTTATTTTGAATTTGTTGAATTGATTAGAGATTGATTGTGAACTCGATTAAGCTCCTATTTGGTTTTGCTCAGTTTTTTGGTAGATTTTGATAAAAGTTGAAGAAATGTGTGGTTGAAAAGTGGATAAAAGCTTGGGGTTTCATGAAATGTGTAGTTGAAAAATGTGTTTTGAGGAAAAATGAGTTTTAGAAAATGGGAGGCAAACATGGGCTAAGTAACACTATTAAAGCATGCAAAAAATTTTGTTGTGTGACTTTGATGATACGTGCAAGATTTGTGAATTATGCTTCTCGTTATAAGATCATTTAAAATTGGATGATTTGATTACTGATCTGAGATTGATTGTAAACTCATCAAGTAACACTATTGGAGCATGTGAATTTTTGGTTATAGAGCTTTCATGTGAAAAGCAAAGAAATTCTGAAGAAAATTCTGTATTGGGATAGGAGCTGACATATTCAATCAATTGTATTATCATCCCTATACACCAACCTTGCTTTTGCATATACAGTTGTGTAATATAGAACTTGTTACACTTATTACACACCTCACACATACCTATCAGCTGGCATATATCTGGTGGAAGGAGTAAAAATATTGTAGAAGTGGTTACAATAATAATCTCAGTGTTGATCTCTAATAAATTATATGGACGAGGCTTGTGAATTATGTTCTCTTTATGAAGGTCGACAGCTACGGCCTGATCTATTATTTGCATTTAGTACAACATCCTATACTGTTGTCTCATTAACTGAATCTTCTGTAATACATCAAAAGTTGATCTAATATTCATAAATGTTCACCTCATTTCTTCATGTTAAGATTACTGCTCGTGTCCTTTTGTGAACGTAAAATTTTGGAGTCTTTAGTTGCCATGGAAACATTAATGGATTGCACAAAAGTATCTGACTTCATTTAAAAATTAAATCGAGACTTCATTAAGGTGTCTATTGTACGTCAAATGTTGTGTTGCCATTAATGATTTAGAAATATTAGTGTAATGACTAATGACCACACGTCTTGCCGGGACTCAATCCTAATTTTGATCCAAGGAACTAATTGTTCTTACTTGGCCTTGTGGTGACGTACCATTTAGACAGGGTCAACCTGCAATCCTATGACTCTCACAATCTTCTTAGTCCTTTTTGAGGTCATAAATTTTTAATTGTTCACTCCTCTCTCTATATATGCAAGAATGAACTGTTAGCTCTTCGTCCTGCTGCTGCACTATCAATCTACATAGCCGATCTGCCTAATGAACTGTTAGCACCTCTATCATCGTGCTGCTGCACTAGCAATCTACAAAGCCAATCTGTCTAGATAAGATAATTTCTTTCGTTAATACCTATTGTTAATCAATGACCCCTGTGAGAATATTGGCCCCCTATTTTAATTTCAAATGAGGAAGAAAAAGAGAATTTGCTGTGGACATGTGCTGGGCTGAGGAGTTCCGAAATTAAGCTATTTGAGAGGGTAAATAATTGTTAGCTAAAAGTTGTGACATATTGTCCCCTGAATTGTTTCTATTACCATTTAGAATGATTGATGGCAATTGTTTACTAAAGACAGCAGAAGGATTGGATTTTTCCAAGTTCCTTGTTTGAATCTATATCTTGCCAGGATTCACACACTGAAGGAAGAGGAGGAACTTACATTTTCTTAACAAGATGATGTATAATAGATAATGAGTGTATGCAACCTATGTGAGGAGTTAAGACAAGTATTTCTGTTGAGATTAATGTTGTTCATTTAATCTTAGAGTCAGTACGATGCAACTTGTACCAGACAACCATTTGTATTTAAGTATCATGAATGCCACTTACTCTTTTAAGATCTAGTTTTATTCATAAACAAATCCAGAATAGTTAAAATCCTGTCAAGGTGTTCCTTGTTATGGATATCTCTAGAATTATGCCACTGCAGTTGTGTGGCTTCTGGTAAGAACCTTTGTGCTTCCCCAGATGACTTGATTCATGTAATATTTTCCTAAAAGAAAGATATTTCAAATGCACAGGCACAGGCATGTTAGTATCATATTTATAGTTATGGTTTTTTTATCTCTTTGCAGGATGAACCAAAGTTCAAACAAGCTATGAGAATAAGAAACCCTAAAAATAGACTCAGAAAGATATTAGATGCCTGCAAAAATAAAACTAAATGTGACGGCGGTGATGAGATCGATGTACAAGGGCAAGATTCTGATGAACCAGTTAAGAAGAAAAGAAGTGGCTGTGGAGCTCAGCAGCCGAAAATCTCTATTGATGGTATGAAGATGGTTGCTGAGTACAAGCTTCAAAAGAAGAAATCTGATGACCAGGAACAACTGCCAGAACCTGTTGAGCGAAAACAACAACTTACTGCCGAAAAGGTTATCTTATTTTGCATGCAAAATGCCATTTGGGAGAATATGTTGGTCTCTCATGCTTTCAGTCTGGGTTTCATTTGTTATGATGCTAATGAAGAGTAATTTCTAATGGCTTTTCTTCTTCCAGGTTCTTAGTGTCCTGAAGAGAATAAGCGATGAAGATTGTCAACTGTTAGGTTTGAATCCAAAATATGCACGGCCCGATTGGATGATTCTTCAGGTTCTTCCAGTACCTCCTCCTCCTGTTAGACCTTCAGTGATGATGGATACTTCTTCAAGGAGTGAGGCAAGCCTCTTCTTGAACTCTTTATGTTTTTATCCAATGTCTTCAATTTCTATCCTACTTTTTTGTTTCCCTTGGGTGTCAGGTTGCATTCCATAAAATGATGAGATGATACATAAATTTATGCTTCTAGGTTAAGTGAGATTCTTATTACTTGAACTCTTGGTGCAGGATGATTTAACTCATCAGCTAGCCATGATCGTTAGGCATAATGAGAACCTGAAGAGGCAAGAGCGAAATGGGGCTCCTGCACACATCATTTCAGAGTTTGCACAATTGTTGCAGTTTCATATAGCTACATATTTCGATAATGACCTGCCAGGGCAGCCAAGGGTATGGTTTTCTTCCCACTCTTGTTCATACACCACACGATCTTCTTGATTGCCTTTTATGTAATTAGTGGGAGTATATTGGTATTCTGTAGGCTACTCAAAGATCAGGTCGACCAATCAAATCAATATGTAGCAGACTGAAGGCAAAAGAAGGTCGGATCAGAGGTAACTTGATGGGTAAACGAGTGGATTTCTCAGCTCGGACAGTGATCACACCCGATCCAACTATTAACATTGATGAACTGGGAGTACCGTGGAGTATTGCTCTAAATCTCACATATCCAGAAACTGTCACTCCATATAACATTGAAAGGTTTCCTTGTTTCATTTTGTTCTTTTGATTGTCTATCTTCCTGTACATTGGTTTACTCACTCATAGTAACTGAGCTTTGAATATAGGTTGAAAGAGCTTGTGGAATATGGGCCTCATCCTCCTCCTGGTAAAACTGGTGCGAAGTATATAATTAGAGATGATGGACAAAGGCTTGATCTTCGGTACTTGAAGAAAAGCAGCGATCAACATCTAGAACTTGGATATAAGGTGATCATTTTTATCTCATGAGCAACAATGATCTGGATTCAGAATTTTTAGTACATGTGCCTAAATTTAATGTCATTAATGCAGGTGGAGCGGCATTTGAATGATGGGGACTTTGTCCTGTTCAATAGGCAACCAAGTCTCCACAAAATGTCCATAATGGGGCATAGAATCAAGATCATGCCTTACTCAACCTTCCGCCTAAACTTGTCTGTTACTTCGCCCTACAATGCTGATTTTGATGGGGATGAAATGAACATGCATGTTCCCCAGTCATTTGAAACTAGAGCGGAAGTACTTGAACTCATGTTGGTTCCTAAATGCATTGTGTCTCCTCAAGCAAATCGGCCTGTAATGGGGATTGTCCAAGATACACTCTTAGGGTGCCGCAAAATTACCAAAAGAGATACATTTATTGAGAAAGTAATTATGTCGTATTTTGTTGCTTGTTAATTTACTTTGTTTTCCCCTATTGGGGTCTGAACCTTTTATATTAATCTTATACAGGATGTTTTCATGAACATTTTAATGTGGTGGGAGGATTTTGATGGCAAAGTACCGGCTCCAGCAATTTTGAAACCTAGGCCTCTTTGGACTGGGAAACAAGTTTTTAATCTAATAATTCCAAGACAGATAAATCTCTTGAGATATGCAGCATGGCATCAAGAATCTGAAAAAGGATTCATAACACCAGGGGACACTCAAGTTCGAATAGAGAAAGGAGAGTTACTTTCTGGTACCTTATGCAAGAAGACGCTTGGAACTTCCACTGGAAGTCTTATACATGTTATTTGGTATGTTTTTCTGCACATCACAAGTTCCAAAATGTCAATGCTAAAGCTGTCAGGCGTGTTTGATTTCCACTGTCTGGCGTGTATTTCCTATTGAACTGATCCCCACCTTTGATTGAATGCTTCTTTGGTGTTACATATTAGTTATTCTATTGTAATTATACATCATTAATTGATTGTATTGCTAAAATTACATTGCACCAGTTTTATACATCAAAGCATATAGATGCTTTTCCAGGTATCAGATACACTGAACCTTCGATTTTAGGACTTTTGAACTCTGATTGAATGCATCTAAAATGGATGGATATGCATTCATGACTTGCACGATCTTGTATAATTTGGAATACATTAACTCTCACAAACACATGTATCGTATTGACGCCGGTATTATATGGTACTTCATGTATTGTAGCTGAAAAATAGTTGTCAGCTAATCACAGCAAACACTTTCTGCCAAAAATGTTTATTACATTCATGTAATATAGCTGAACTTTGGAGACTAGCTAGTTAAATGTGCTTCTTGTGTTTGTATGTAATGTTGCTAAAACATACAGGGAGGAGGTTGGTCCAGATGCTGCTCGGAAGTTTCTGGGACATACGCAGTGGCTTGTCAATTACTGGCTTTTGCAGAATGCTTTTAGCATTGGAATTGGAGATACAATTGCTGATGCTTCAACAATGGAGAAAATAAATGAAACTATTTCAAATGCAAAGAATGAGGTGAAGGAGCTTATCAGGTCTGCACAAGAAAAACAGTTGGAGGCTGAACCTGGTCGAACAATGATGGAATCGTTTGAAAACAGAGTGAACCAGGTATGTAAAAAGAGTTAACTTTTCTGTCTGCGGTTTATTGATCCTGACATGTTCTTTGTCCCCTTAGGTGTTGAATAAGGCCCGTGATGATGCTGGAAGCAGTGCACAGAAGAGCTTGTCAGAAAGTAACAACCTTAAGGCTATGGTCACTGCAGGATCGAAAGGAAGTTTCATCAACATATCACAAATGACTGCTTGTGTGGGGCAGCAGAATGTTGAAGGTAAACGAATTCCTTTTGGATTCATAGACCGGACATTGCCCCACTTCACTAAAGATGAT
Source organism: Fraxinus quadrangulata (assembly GCA_903798255.1). Lineage (NCBI taxonomy): Eukaryota > Viridiplantae > Streptophyta > Magnoliopsida > Lamiales > Oleaceae > Fraxinus > Fraxinus quadrangulata. The sequence goes on along the minus strand of CAIGRB010153499.1, from coordinate 16,397 downwards.
TATGGTCCAGAAAGTCGTGGTTTTGTGGAGAACTCGTATTTAAGAGGGCTGACCCCCCAAGAGTTCTTCTTCCATGCTATGGGTGGTAGGGAAGGTCTAATAGATACTGCAGTGAAAACTTCTGAGACTGGATACATTCAGAGGCGATTGGTTAAGGCCATGGAAGATATTATGGTTAAGTATGATGGGACTGTAAGGAACTCTTTGGGGGATGTTATTCAGTTTCTTTACGGGGAAGATGGTATGGATGCTGTCTGGATTGAATCACAGCCGCTGGAATCTTTGAAATTAAAGAAATCAGGTTTCAATAACATGTATAGATATGAGATTGATGATCCAGATTGGAATCCTAGTTACATGTTGCCTGAAGCTGTGGAAGATTTAAAAACAATCCGTGAGATTCGCAGTGTGTTTGATGCAGAGGTTCAGAAACTTGAAGTGGATAGATACCAACTTGCAACGGAGATTGCGACAACGGGTGACAACTCATGGCCCCTGCCTTGTAATATCAAGAGGCTTGTGTTAAATGCTCAAAAGACCTTTAAAGTTGACTTCCGAAGGCCTTCTGATATGCACCCAATGGAGATTGTGGAAGCTGTTGATAAGCTGCAAGAAAGGCTTAAGGTGGTGGTTGGTGATGATTATCTGAGTATGGAAGCTCAGAAGAATGCCACACTTCTTTTCAATATATTACTGCGCAGTGCCTTGGCCAGTAAGAGGGTTTTAAAGGAATACAGGCTTACACGCGAAGCTTTTGACTGGGTTATTGGTGAGATAGAATCTCGTTTCTTACAGTCTCTTGTAGCATCAGGGGAAATGATTGGTTGTGTTGCTGCACAATCAATTGGTGAGCCTGCAACTCAAATGACACTTAACACTTTTCACTATGCTGGTGTGAGTGCCAAAAACGTTACTCTAGGCGTTCCGAGGTTGAGGGAGATCATTAATGTTGCTAAGAAAATAAAAACACCATCGTTGTCTGTATACTTGAAGCCTGAAGTCAGTAAAACAAAGGAGAGGGCCAAAAATGTCCAATGTGCACTAGAATACACTACTTTACGTAGTGTTACGCAAGCTACAGAAGTTTGGTATGATCCAGACCCCATGAGCACCATCATAGAGGAAGATGTTGAATTTGTTAAGTCCTATTATGAGATGCCCGATGAAGAGATTGACCCTGACAAGATCTCTCCCTGGTTGCTTCGAATAGAATTGAATCGAGAAATGATGGTGGATAAGAAGCTCAGCATGGCAGACATAGCAGAAAAGATTAATCTTGAATTCGATGACGATCTCACGTGCATATTTAATGATGATAATGCTGAGAAACTGATCCTTCGTATTCGTATTATGAATGATGAAGCTCCTAAGGGCGAGCTGCAGGATGAATCAGCCGAGGATGATGTATTCCTCAAAAAGATTGAAAGTAACATGTTGACAGAAATGGCCCTTCGAGGCATTCCAGATATTAATAAGGTGTTCATAAAAAACAGCAAACTGAATAAGTTCGATGAAACCGAAGGATTTAAGGCAGAGAATGAGTGGATGTTGGATACAGAAGGTGTTAATCTTTTGGCTGTCATATGTCATGATGATGTTGATGCGAGGAGGACCACGAGTAATCACTTGATTGAAGTTATCGAAGTTCTCGGAATTGAAGCAGTCCGTAAAGCCTTGTTGGATGAGCTGCGTGTTGTAATATCTTTTGACGGATCTTATGTAAATTACCGGCATTTGGCGATATTGTGTGATACCATGACATATCGTGGTCACTTGATGGCCATCACTCGCCACGGGATTAATCGCAATGATACTGGGCCCATGATGAGATGCTCATTTGAAGAAACTGTTGACATTCTTCTGGATGCTGCTGTCTTTGCTGAAACAGATTACCTGAGGGGTGTCACTGAAAATATAATGTTAGGTCAGCTTGCACCGATTGGCACAGGAGACTGCGCCTTGTTGCTGAATGAGGAGATGTTGAAACAAGCCATTGAGATCCCTCTGCCGAGCTATATGGAAGGGGCCATGGATTTTGGCATGACTCCTGCCCGTTCACCACATTCTGGAACACCATATCACGATGGCATGATGTCTCCAAGTTATCTGCTAAGTCCAAGCCTCCGGTTATCTCCAGTTACGGATGCTCAATTTTCTCCTTATGCTGGTGGAATGGCTTTTTCTCCGACATCATCTCCAGGCTACAGCCCATCATCCCCTGGATACAGTCCATCATCCCCTGGATATAGCCCCACTTCTCCTGGATATAGCCCAACGTCCCCTGGTTATAGTCCCACTTCCCCTACCTATAGTCCTAGTTCTCCTGGATATAGCCCAACAAGTCCTGCATATTCTCCTACCAGTCCATCGTATTCACCAACTTCTCCTAGTTATAGCCCCACCTCACCTAGCTACAGCCCAACTTCCCCTAGCTACAGTCCGACTTCCCCTAGCTACAGTCCGACTTCTCCAGCATACAGCCCGACGTCTCCAGCATACAGCCCGACATCTCCAGCATACAGCCCGACTTCTCCCTCGTACAGCCCTACGTCTCCATCTTACAGCCCAACCTCGCCTTCCTATAGCCCCACGTCTCCATCATACAGTCCAACTTCTCCATCATACAGTCCAACTTCTCCATCATACAGCCCCACCTCACCTGCGTATAGCCCAACCTCTCCTGGTTATAGCCCCACCTCCCCGAGCTACAGCCCTACGTCCCCAAGTTACAGTCCTACGTCCCCAAGTTACAATCCCTCAGCCAGATACAGCCCTTCCCTAGCATATTCACCTACTAGTCCAAAGATCACACCTTCTAGTCCATACAGTCCCTCCTCTCCAAGTTACAGGTAATTTTGGTAAAGCATTTTGTAATTCTTGCTGTTTATTTTTGGCTCAATTGTGTTCATTCTAATTACTATGTGAAGCAACATAATATTAGCTAAAGGCGCGAGTCATTGCCCTTATCACAGATGGTTCATCATAAGTAGTTGGTTATATTATTTGAGTTCTTTGTTATGTCACTAAAGAATCTAGATTAATTCAAAATATTGCATCGCTTCTCCAATTTGACTCGAGAATTACATGGTTGAGTTTTTATCCTCTATTGCAGCCCAACATCGCCTTCATACTCTCCGACATCTCCGACATATTCTCCTTCTAGTCCAACATATAGTCCAAGCAGGTAAATTGATTATTATTACATTTCCATTTATGGATTCTTGAAAGAAGAATCGTGATGGGATATATATTGCTTTCATTTAATTTCTGTAAATCTTATGTTATTATTTGACTTTTCAGCCCGTATAACTCCGGTGCTAGTCCGGACTATACTCCTAGTTCTCCACCATACAGGTGAGTGGCAGTACTGTGTTAGCTGATGGAATTTATCCCAAAATCAAACATTGCTATTTTAGCTATACTTGTTTGGTTCTAAGCTGTTCTCATTTTTTGTCGTCTTCAGTCCAAGTGGAGGATACTCACCTAGTGCACCTGGTTATTCCCCTTCCTCAACCAGCCAATACACTCCCCGTGTTAGTGAGAAAGACGACAAAAGTGTTCAGAATGATAAGAGCAGCCGCTGAACCGCATCGTGTACCATTGACCGCGATGGAGAACCAAGTTCCTAATCTTGATATCCTGACTTTTCTGCAGTGTTTTCAAAAGATGTCAGCTAATGACTGATAGTTGCCTTGTAGATCACTATTATGATTGCCTTCTGATTGATTTGATACCATGTACTAAATTCGAAGTGGTTGCACATTCTAAATTTGGTAGTTAGTACATTTAATCATGGACATGGTTGTGCTTGAAATTGAATAATTTGGTTATCGTTGTAACTTGTAAGCATAGGAAAATGTGAAAATAGAAAAACCGAAAGAGTCCACTTGGATATGAATATGGGAGTTGGGCTGTCAAATAGGTACTCCTCACTCAGAACTGAGTTTTGGTCTAATTATTTGAGTTTGTTTTCTTTGTTAAGTTTGAAGGTCACTTATCTATCATATGATTCTGTAAAAAACATGTAATGTTACAACATCTACTGGGGGCACTGCCCAAATTTTCAATGTTTTGTAGTTTTATATTAATGCTCTTTTTTTTACCTCAATCTAGAATTTTGTATTGTGCCCTCCCCTCCTAATTGGTAATGGCCGTTGAAAGAGAGAAAATATAGGATGGGATTGTCCACTACCTGCAAAAGTTTTGGCATCTGTGATTATTTGCACAATTTATCGTACATTCTCCGGGTGCTGGAATTGTGTGATCGTGTTGCTTCTGAAGTCGGATCTGTCTAGAATTTTAGTTGTCTATTATTGCTTCTTTTGCACTCAGTTTCGTTGCTATAACGTCTACATTTTGATACTTCAAGGTGAATCTTTCGGGTTTTACTGCTCTATCAAGAACTGAAACACAGTTGAAATCAAATCAGCCAAACTTGGTTTCATGGGGTGCCTTTTTTTTTAGTAAAGAAAGGGACATCGTACGGCAGTAGTCTGCTCCGATAGACTACCTTTCGCCTTTTCTTGGGACGAAAGAGATTTTGATTACAAATATTAGAAAACTTGAAATACAATTGAAATGAAATTGATCATTGATTTCTGAAAGTAAGAAATTACAATTGACGAAAGCAGAAAATTACAAATGGCTAGTGCAGAGGGCGAACACTAGAAAGTTTGAAATATTGTTTGAAAGACTAACACCTCCTATAATAGATTAGAAAAAATAACCTAAGTGTCATGAGTAGACGTCTTCTTACCGAAGAATCATGCTAAAATTTTCCTATTTTCTAGCTATTTTATAATTGAAATAACCTATTATATGGAATGGAAATTACAACTAAAAATAGACTAATATTTACAATGTGCGGCCGAAGTTGAGGCAAACTGCGGCTGCTATAGGGTCACGGGGTTTAAGTGAAGCTGTGGTCCGTGACATTCTCCCCCATTTGTTTTGGCGACGTCCTCGGAGCCATCGATAAATGATATATTTCAATAAACGGTTTGAAGGTTTCAAGGTCTTTTCGCTTACCCAATTATTCACTCGATGTTGCATTCGCTCCATTTGACCAAGTACTTTTGAATATATTTCTTTGATACTTGAGTAGTTTGATGGCCAAGAATCTCTTCAGCAACATTCTTTTCGGATCTTTTCAATTTAAGCACACGTTGCTTCAGATCTGCAAACTGTTTGTACCATTTTTGAGCTATGTCCACCGTATGAGGGAGTAACGATTGCCAGTCAATACTAATCTCAAAAGGACTCGTTTTGGGAGAAGAGCTCTTCTGGACAGTGAAATGCATCCAAATCGCAACCAGAAACTTTACCCAAATTTTCTGCGAAACAGAGATATAGTGCTGAAGATAGTCCTTTAGCTCAGAATTGAAGCGCTATGTCTGTCTGTCAAATTGTGGGTGAAAACTTGAACTTGTGTTCAAAGTTGAACCAAGAAGTTTGAACAACTCGGTCCAAAGTATGCCACTGAATCGAGAATCTCGATCACTGATGATATCTTTAGGCAGTCCCCAATATTTGACATTAAGTTTGAAGAAGAGTTGAGCTGTCTTTTCGGCTGATGTATACTTGGACGCTGTAGTGAAAATTGCATTTTTGGATAAGCAGTCTCTTCCAACTTTTGGCAATCCACGACTGTAGTCCATCGATACACTCTCGAATGGTCTGTTCGGGATGGCAAGGGGCTCCAGTAAGCCTGCCTTTTTTGATGACCCGCTATATCTTGCTGACAATCAAGACAAGTTTTCACATAACTTGCATTGTCGTCCTGCCTTTGAGGCCTGTAGAATGCACCTTTTAGTAGTGCATAAGTGCGCTCCACGATAGTCCCACTTCCACACATTTCTCCCAATTGTTTTCGAAGCTCTTCAAGTTCCGGCTGAGACATACGGTATGGTGCCCTAGTGGGAGGTTTGGTACCCGAAACACATTCGGTCTCACGATCAATTGCCTTCATCGGTGGCAATCTCCTTGGTAACTCATCCGGCATGATGTCCTCAGATTCCTTAATAAACCTTCTGTTAGGTTTCGGGATAGAGCTAGTCGCCTCTTCGACCTCTTCTGTTCGAAGGATGCACAAAAATGAGGGTTCATTCCTCTTGAAACCCTTACTGAATGGCATGGCTGAGATACTCTTCCCGTTTGTTTTTCCAGCTTGTGTGGGGATGATGAACGGTTTACTACCCATCATCATTAATGAATCAGCATACGGCAACACTGCTATCTTAGTGTCCCGAAGAAATTACAATCCCAGAATGAGCTTGAAATCATCCATCTGAACTGTCGACAAGTTTGTCCTCCCTTCAAAATGACCTATTTTGATCGACACGGATTTTGCTACTCCCGCTATTGGTTAAGCAGCGGAGTTGATTGCTTTGACATTCCCCTTACCTCTTTCCAGAACAAGTCCGAGTCGCTGTACTTCGGAACTTGCGAGATAGTTGTGGGTAGCACCAGTATCTACCATAGCCCTGATTGGCTTTCCATTGATCCTCACATCAATGTACATTAAACTTTTCACCCTGCAGGTGCGAGCCTTCGATTCTTCAATTTTCGGCTCTTTCGAGGGAACTTTATCCCTTTTAGTACCTCGGTGCGATAGTGTATTACACCAATGCGAGAATGCACCAACTACATCCTCGTCCTCTTCGGATTCGATCTCATCATGACAGCTAGTTTGTGGGGTATTTTGCTTTGAACTTGAGCCACCACTTGCTAGTTGACAGTATGCATTTACCATCCATTTCTGAGGACACTCCGCCACCCGGTGGGGTCCTTCGCATAAAAAGCACTTCAGTTTCGGAGCGACATCCGATCTGCCCTCCGTTGCTTTTCCTTTGTTGCAGTTGCTACTGCTGGCACCGTTATAGTCTCCTTGACGGCTATTTTGATAGTTTCTCTGCGAGTTACTCTGACGGGTGCCTTCATAGGCTCCTCCTTTGTTCTGAGAGTAACATATCCACCATTTGAGTTCGAACTAGATCTATAAGGTCTGTTTCCACCTCCAACAGATTGACTATTTCCTGAAGGTCGATCATTTCTCGATTCCGGTTGATAGTCGCTTAAGCATTCGATAGCTCCCATAGCCGCGCTCAAATCAGTGACCTTCTGTCTCTGAAGTTCCGTACGTGTCCACGGTTCCAACCCTTCCATGAAGGTGAATAGCTTATCCTTTTCCGACATATCTCGAATATTCAGCATATGTCCTGAAAAGGCTTTCACATACTCCC
>CAIGRB010153496.1:5729-20984 GCA_903798255.1 Fraxinus quadrangulata | reverse complement strand
TCTTTCGTCTCGAGAAAAGGCGGAATGTAGTCTAGTGAAGCAGACTACTGCCGCACGGTGTCCCTTTCTGTGCTAAGAAGAAATGCACCCCGTGACACCAGGTGTTCTGCCACCATGGGTTGTCACGACGTCGCTGGAATTGGAGGAAAACTGGTGCGGTGTCTCGATAATCGCGATGGGCAACTTTCAATTTGAAATTCAGATCTTATTCTTGTTGTTTAGGCTAAATTGTCGAGGTCGTCCTGAGTAAGGGAGTTGGCATGTGGTATGTTCCGACCAGGAAGGTGGCCGGACGATGTGATTCCCGCGTTTGATCACATTTCATGCAGCGAAGTTTGAAGCTCGATTCCGGTCAAATCTGCCAGAGTTACGGTTGGTGGTTTGGGTGGGTTGTGAAGAGGGCAATGAGGGCTTCAAGATGGTATGTTGGTCCGACGGCCAAGGTGATCGGAGGTTGGGGATTTTGCCTTCAAATGTGGCGGTTTAGGGGTGATGATTTTTTCATATTTGTGACTAATTTGCACATTTTTAAAAGTTTGAATCCATAATTGCAATTTATTCTTTATTTTTCTTTTCTTTTCTTTTGTATTTGTTTTATTTTAATAGAAGGGTAAAATGGTCAAAAAGAGACGAAAATGACTTTTTGTGCAAAAAAGGTAAAAGTAGGGACGTTTTGCGCAAAGAATGTGAAAGGTAAGGATGTTTTGCGCCAAAAAACGAAAGGTAGAGACGTTTTGCACAAAAAACGTGCAAAGGTAAGGACGTTTTGTGCCAATTACCTTTTTTATAAATTAACGGAAGAAAGTTGGGGATAACTTGTTCCAAGGCAGGAAGAATGGGAAAAAAATTGTTATAAGAAAAAATTACCCATCCATTTTGAAAAGAAAAAAGAGATTCTAATGGCGGATTTACAAAATTAAAGATAATCTCTATTATACATAAAATAAGTTTTATAAATAGAAAGTTCTTCGAAGATGTTCTAAAATAATTAGTTTCAACTTTTAAAACACGGATGGAGTCTCCAATTATAGGGTTTGAAATCCGGTTGAATAAATAATTGGGCCTTTTAAATAACTGATGATGTGGGCTTTCGTTCTGAAAACCAATTACAGAATAGCAGTTTTAGTCGAAGGTAAGCATAAACGGCGCAATGGACTAACAAAAGGATATAGGACTAATTATTACCCATGGTTACATTTTTCAGATTATTGTTTTGCTTTTCAATTGATATGCTTAGCACACTCCCTTGTGTCGAATGCCCACCTTTCATTGATGTTATGAAATCGAATAAAGCTTATCTGATAACATTTTGATACTTTTAACTTATCAAACTTCAATTTTAATTATATATTTCATGAGCACAAACTTTTATTAATTTTTAACCATATATTTTATCAATTTTTATTAAAGAGTGGTGCTATTCATCATAACTGGTGCTACTAGTCTAATTGGCAACATATGATAGATCAAATTAAATGAATCTCATAACAACACATTTAATTAGACTTATAATTTCATGACACTTACATGCTGTATAGACTGTCGTTAAATAGCTTTATTCTTTATTAAAATTTGTTAAAACTTTTATAAAAAACTTTGTCAAACAACCCTTAAAAAAGATTTTGAATCCCAAAAAGGATATGTGTTTTTATGGCCTTGCTCAAACTAAAAAGATATGTTTGGAATTAACCCTCGTATTTTTCCTTTTTAATGAAAAGATTAGTATTCTATTTATAAACAAATTTACAAAAGAAATAATTATAACATGGTAATTATATTCATACCAATTTTTTTTTCTTGAACCACATTTTAATTGCACTTAAGGTTCTTAATCTTAGTTCATTATATCACTTATGTCCATAATGATTTTTAATATTATTTTTATTCTCAAACTTCTCATTAGTTAACACATTTTGTATTTGATAATAGTTTTATATCTAAAAGTCTGTTGACATGACGTAAAATAATTTAAATTGTTTGACATAATTTATAATTAACAAAAAGTTACTTCAGACGAATGTCTAGTGCGTCGGAATAGTACGATAGTAATCTTTTCGGGCAAACCACAATCTAAATGTACTCTTCTTGATCAAAGAATTTTGAATACTAAAATCTCTTAAAATCTCGAACACTAATTGCCAATATTGAAACTCGAAATTAATTACAAATTTTAGAGAGATGGATTTAGAAGTCCATATACGAAAATTGATTTGAGATGAAGAAAATGGAATGAAATTGGTTCAACTTATAGATTTTCAAAATGTCTATTCAGAATGGTTGTACCATTCACGAGTCAATCTAGACCATTATATCACACCATCCTAGATCGAGACACCAACTAGTGGTGCAGATTCTACCATATCTGAATGGTGCACCATATTTAAAATGTCATGACTTTTCAATATGAACTATTGCATTTAAAGAGGCGTGCCCATTCATTGCGCCTATTGGCAACTTATTTCAATTCACCCATAAGTTTTATTTAATTTTATTAAATTCCGAAAATTCCAAACATGAATGGAAAAAGACGATTCAAAATAAGGAAGGAGGAGAAGAGTACTATCTCAAAGATGATGTATCAAGATAGATAGCTTTCGAGTTGAACATTTCTTAGTAAAAAATTATTTAACTCACTTGAATTGATTAGTTAATCTAATGTTTTGAACTGTAGATCATTATTGTAAATCCAAACAATAGAACAAACACATCATCTCCATTGTCAAACTTGGTTTTATATTGTGTTCATTATTTCAGCTGTGAACTCTCTTGGATTTTGCAAGTACGTTAGAGATATTTCCTAAGTTAAATTATCATACATCGACTTAGTTCATACTCATATAGTTGATGTACAATCAAGAGTATCCTACAATACATCACTTGTACATTTACAAGAGACATTCATCATTAAATGATAAACTTAATTATCATTGTTAGGCTTTAAAGTTGTTGGCAATCTTTTGACAAAACTATTGTTGTAAAAGAATAGGATAGTAGTGCATGTGAATTCATCTAAAATAATTAATAACTTATTGCATTTATTAATTGGTAAATTTAAATTCCGCATAAACACCCATTCACCCATTTCTAGGTGTTAGTTGGGTCTAACTCCGTAATTTCAAGTGGTATCAGAGCCTCATTTCGATTTCTGACCTATATTTAATTTAGATGAGTTAGTCTTTTTCCGTACCTCCGTTTTTTTACGGAAGCAATTATACATATTGGAAGGTTAAGATGAGAGCATTTTTTAAGTTTCTAGATGAGCGGATTTGGGCTAGTGTACAAAATGGTTGGGGACCGCCCCTTCCCCTACTGTTTTAGGTGTAGTTACCCCGTAGACATTTCTCTTTGGACCAATGACGAACTAGTTGAGTACAACTAGAATAGTAAAGGGTTTCATACCCTGTTTATGACAGTGTCTGTTGAAGAGTTTATGAGAGTGTCAATGTGCGAAACCGCGAAAGAAGTTTGAGATATTTTAGAGACTATACACGAGGGAACCAAAACCGTTAAGGACTCCAAAACTACAGATGTTAACTACTAGGTTTGAAAAAAAATAGAATGAAGGATGATGAATCGTCCGATGAATTCTATGCGAAACTAAATGACATAGTGAACTCTAGTTTCAATCTCAGTGAAAAAAATCCCTGAGTCTAAAATTGTTCGAAAGATCCTTAAATCTTTACATGAGAGGTTTAGACTCAAGATTACCGCGATTGAAGAGATCAATGATTTAGATATAGTTAAGATAGAAGAACTTGTAGGATCCCTTCAAATTTATGAACTCACAATATCTTAACCTAAGAAGAACAAGTCTACAACCTTGAACACTGTTAGGGAAGAAAAATATGATTCATCTGATTTGGAATCACTTAATGATGAGGAAATAGCCTACTTTGTTAAGAATTTCCAAAAAATATTTAGAAATAAGAAGAAGACTAAAGAGAAACATAGATGTGATTCCACTGAGTTTAGAAAGAGATCTAAATCTGTGAGATATCATGAGTGTCAATATTTTAGCCACTATAGAAGTGAGCGCCCTAATGGTGAGAGAAATCAGGGTAAAGTTATGAATGCAACTTTTACTGATGACGAGTCTAACTCGGATAATCAAAGTAAGATGTCTACACATGAGGAGAGTGTGAAGTTTATGGCCTTCACTGCTAGGATTAAAAGTGAATCTGATGAGGATAGTGAGAAGGTTGAAGAAATAGATAATGGTGAGCAAACTGAGGAAAATTCTGAAGATGAGGATGAGATTCATGAGGCTTATTAAAAGTTATTTGATGAGAGTCTTAAGATAAGGTCAATAAAGCTGTATTGAAGAAGGTTAATGAACTTGAGAGAGATAAAAACTCATAGCTGACCTTTAGAATTTTGCCAAACATCTGAATGGGCTGACAGTTGAGAACAAGAAATTAGAAATCCAGGTTGAGAACCTTCTGAACGAACTTGAAGATTCCAAGTCTCAACTTCTTGCTTTCTCTAGTGGATCTAAAACATTGGACAATCTTTTGAGGTTGAACAACCCCGTTGGGAATAAGGGAGGCCTATGATATAATCGGACCAATCATAGTATGGCTAGTACTTTCAAAACCATTTTTATCCCTGTCACCAACCAGTCTACGTGTGTTCCTAATCCTAAATTTAAGAACAAGGGTATCGTAGGACATAAGCCTAGTAGACAGCGTAAGACTTACCAACTTAAGAATATATATCAGTTACCACATAACTTTGAACCTAGATTTATCTCTACCCGTTTTAATTGTGGTGAGTTAGGACATATAAAATCTAGATGTCTTAAATTCTTGAAAAGAAATAGAACATAGTTCTAACTATTGTTGCTATCACAATATATACATACAATTAGTATTGACTCTGGCAATAATGAAATATCTTCTACAAAATATCTTAACAATTCTGCTTATTTTCCTATTTTTTCTGAAGTAATAAACTTTTATTCCATCGTAGAAAGAGTTATACATGTTTGTTTAGAAGATTTTCAAGATATAACATCATCACCAAGAGTAAACGCATAGCCACGAGTAAACTTAGATTCACTTGTATACGATATCTAGTTAGCGTCATTGTATCCTTCGATTACATTTGAATATTTTTCGTATTGTAGATAATGCTCGTTGGTTCTACGAAAGTATCCTAACACTCTTAATGCATTCCAAGGTTCATTTCCTAGATTACTAGTGCATCTACTTAGCTTACTTACTACATAAGCTATATCTGGTTGAGTACAGTTCATAAGGTACTTTCACATAGCTGGGAATATTCCAATTGCTTTTTATCATTTTCAATAATCTTTTGAAGAACTATGTATTGGAGAAATAGATTATTGTCTTTCTTTAATTCTAAGGGTCTTAAACCTCCAATCACTTTATCTATAATGCATTTGAGATAAAGTTATCACGTTAAGTATCTTAGAGATTTTCATTCCCATAATCATATAAGCTTCACCCATATCTTTCATGTCAAAGTTATTAGTGGGCATTTTTTTAATAACGTCCATATGATTCCTAATATAACCACGTCATAGACAAACTAGTACATATGTTTCTCCAAATTTTTGGGAAAATATGCATTTATCATTCACGGTGAATTGGTTCTTGATCATGACATTATCAAAGTTGTTGTGTAATTGTTTTTAGAAGTTTGCTTAAATCCATACAAGGACTTCACAAGTTTATAAACTTTGTGTTCTTGTCATTTTACATTGATCTCCTCTAATTGTTCCATATAAACTTTCTCATTTAACTCAGCATTCAAAAATGCAGTTTTAACATTAATTTGATATATATATGCAAGTTATAAAACATGCGATCGAAATTAAAACAGTAGAAGTGATTATTGTTATTAGAGAATAAGTATAAAAGAAGTCAGGTCCTCCTTTTCTACGACAACCTTTGGCAAAAAGTTTACCTTGTATTTATTCATTAAGTTGGATTTTAATTTATTCTTAAATATGCATTTACATCCAAATGATTTTGTACTAATTGTAAGATTGGTCAATTGTCAAGATTTATTACTCGTAAGGAATTCAAATTCTCCATTTAAGACTTCTTCCCTGAATAAAGATTTTGAGCTATACATAGCCTCTTTAAGAGTTAGAGGCCAATTTTTAATTATAAATGTTATGAATTATGAAGTCTAGACCAAAGGATTTAGAAACTTTATCTCTTTTACTCCTTGGTTCAAATTTATGCTACTTTCAAAAGTAACATGACATGTTCTCTCTAAAGTATTAACAGTTGTATCTCTTTTATTTTTGATATATCTAAATTCAATTATGGAATTGATATGAATATCACTAACCAGAGATTTATGTACAAGAAACGTGTATGAAATACTATTGATTGCATATTCGATAAAGATATAATTAACAGTTTGAGAACCCAACTTATCATTTTAGGAGGTGGAACGACCACTTTTGTTAGACACCCCCAACATCTTTATGTATTTTATGAAAATATTATACCTTTTTATATTTCATAAAGTAATGGATCAATTTACTTGCGAGGCGCTCTATTTAAAATAAAGTTAGCATTCAGAATTGTTTCTCCCCACAAGTCGGGGTAATTCAAAACTAATAAACGCAGCATTAACTATGTCCTTAAAATTCTGCTTTCCCTCTCAAAAACTATATTTTGCTGTAGTGTATTGAGATATTTGTGGAATAATATCAAACTTAGTACACAATTCATCAAAAGCTCATGAATAATATTCTTCACCTTTAATGGATCGCAATACCTTGTTTACCAAGTTTGTTTTCATCTTTATTTTTGTAAGTGACAAAAGCGTCCAAATCCTCATATTTACTACTTAACAAATAAATATAACAATATCTAAAATGATCATCAATAAATATGACAAAATATTTTCCACCACCTCAACTTTGAACAAATTTTAAATCACATATATTGCTATGTATTAGGCATAAAGATTGGTTACTTTTATCAGTTGAATTAAAAGGTTTCTTAGCATACTTAATTTCAACACAAATTTCACATTTGTGGCTATTCTCTACTTCGAGTTTAGGTACAAGTCCTAAATCTACCAATTTTCTTAAAGAAGCATGATTAACATGTCTTAATATTCTATGTCATAAGAAGTAAGATTCAAGTAAGTAAACAAATGAATCAATCTTATTAATAACTTGTAGATGTAGATAGGGGCGGACGTAGAAGTTTAAAGTTATGGGGGGCACAATCAAACTTACAAAGAATTTGAGAGAAATTTTACAATTGAAAATTTACGATCAAAAAATTCATACTCCATGCAATTTTGCATCCGAAAATTTTCATGGGATGTGAATTTTTCGGATGTAAAATTTCGAAAATTTTTGATACCATATTCCATATAAATTTTCCTAATAAATTACATTAAGAAATTTATATCACAAAAATAATAAATGTTAATGAAATAATTGAATTTTAAAAAAAAATGAAGTTAGACTTCTTTCTTTAAAATTCACGTTAATGTATTTTTAACTATTTTCGATATCGTTTGGACTATTCGATATGCCCATAATGTAATTCTCGAAATAAGTTTTGAAATGACATAAGCAATTTGTAGATTCTATTAGCATACGATCGTCGAAATTTTTTAAAAATTAACATGTTATCGAAATTTTGGTGAGATTAAAATCAAATTTTTAGTAAATTTTGATAAAAATTAAACAGTTATGGATTCCATAAAATATGTTATTAAAATTAATTATTAACTTTGATTTAGATTAAAATTTAGATTTCAATCGATATCAAACATGATTTTATATATAAAATTTTTTTCTCAAAAGTTGGGTGGGGGTAGGGGAGAGTGCCCCTCGGACCCTCGGGTCCACCCCTGGATATAGATATGTGAATTAATTTTCCACTAGTATAATATTTGCATTAAATAGATAATCAAGTAAATATAACTTTCCAACATACACGCCTCGTTTAGTTAGTACAAATTTATCACGCTCAAAAAGTATTTTGAAGCCCTTCTTGCTAAGTATGGAACTCGAATCATATTCTAGCTAATCGAATTTGATGTGCTTAGTATAAATTAAGCACAGTGATTAGGAGATCATTACTCTCTAGCTAATATCTAGGATATGAGCAACATTGTTAAGCGTAATTTCCTTTTCAAGAAGTGAACTTTAGAATGACTTTCCCAATCCCTTTAAATTTGGATGTTGTTGAGTTACCCACATAGAGATGTTTGTCATAATTCATCTTCTTATATTCAATAAACAAACCTTATTTGTACAAATGCAATGAGTGGCTCCGGTGTTCACTCACCAATCCTTGGTATTGAAACCAAGTTAATTTAGAATACAAATGCATAAAGGCTGATATCGGCAATTATAACAATAATCCCCTTTGAATCGATTTTGCAGTATTTCCTTTGTCATTTCATTATCCAAACGTTTTCTCTTCTTGTTTCTTAGATCCAAAGTCTTTTATCATGTTAGCCTTTGCCTCCAATTAGCGAACATAATTCTTCTTGGCCATTTTATATTCTTTTCTGTGAAACGAATTATAAAATTCTCCATTGTCATTTCTTTGCGCTTATGCTTCATATAATTTTTGAAAATTTTCTATTGTGAAGGTAATTTTTAGACCATAACTGCAATCTAGAAAGACTAACTCAATTTCATGCGTTTTGATTCTGCCTCAATATCATGAAGTATAATTTGTATATCATGAACTTGGCTCATGACAGTCTTTGAGATCACTGTTACGCCTCACCACCGAGGTTCAAAATCAAAGTGCCACATAACAATCCATGTGGACAGAGAGCCAATAGAAAAGTCAGCAAAGGCCCAAGTGGTTAAAATATGAAGAAATTATGCAAACTACCGAATCTCGTACTGAGGCACTATCTCAACGGACGAAGTACTACACTTTGGCTGAAACACTGCCTTAAGAGACGAAGAAGGAGCTGAAGTTCTCCACTCAGAGGACCAGCTCCGAGGCTTTCAATTTATTCGAAGCTCAAAAGTCGACGTTGTCTATATATTTGAGTATTTTTTAGAAGTAATTGATATAACACTGTAATCGAAATTGTCAGGATATCAACCTATTGTATAAAGCCACTGACCCCTTATCAGTGTATTAATTGTATGAATATACAATGATGTGAAGCCTCAACTAAGGAGATGAGGTCACGTTATTCTAATCCAAACGTTATTCTAATCCAACGGACACCATGTCGGTCAAGGCAGTATAAATAGATCATCTTTGTAACTTAGAGGGGGTTGAAAAAATAGGAATTCGGATTCTTATTTTTAGATCTTGAACTCTCAAATATGAAATGAGCAAGAAACATGTACAAATACTCTTACAAGCATTTTCATTTTCATTTTCATCTTGCATTACACATACTTGATAGAGAAATATCTTAATTGACAATCTCACAATTTACATACTTGATTGTTTTCTATCCCTTCACATATTCCAGCGAGATCTTTGGTTAGTGGTTGTGGTTCTCGATTGGTGATCATTATTAGTATGATTATCTTTGTTTCACTCATTGGAGCTCAAACATCTTTGTCTCTCGCCTTAAATCACCTCAGGTGTTCAAGTTTGCCTCCTTTCTCACCGTTTCTCCGGTAGAAAATCGTCAAAATTTGCTTGATGTGGCGAGAGTGAGCCCGACATTTGTTGGTTCATTTCTCGGCTTCAACAACCACCATTATAAATTCAAAAAATTGTTGATGATAATTTTTCTCGTCTCTTAAAATGTTCAGTTTTGTATTTCTTATCAAGAGAATCCCAAAATTTTTAGCCATCTTGATCGAATGATACACATTGTATAAGGTGTATCCAATTTATTGAGAACGTCGTTCCAACAATAGAAATCAGCACGCTTACACTCTTTAATTTTCAACTACATGAATTGTCACTAGCATTTGCTTGGGTGGGTCTATGCACGACAATCTCCACGCAGAAACTTAACCAAATTCAGCATCATCAGATAAAACAATAAATTTTGTTCCAAAAGTTGAAATATGTACAGTTGATTTTTTTTCAACTTTTCATGTTGAGATGTTGGCACTTGGCAGTATGACAAATTGATTAGACGCGGAATTTTATCCAATCATTTCACTAACTTGCTCGGTTGAACTAGTCACCTTTCTGTAAAATCACAATAACAGAAAATACAATCAACATCAAAATGTTGAAAAAGACATTAATGAATTAAGTATCAAAATAAAAGAAATGTAGAAGAAATTAACGTCTTAAGATTTTTGTTGAAAAATCGACTATGATAATCATAAAATGAAAAACAACAATTTGAAATAGAAGATTAACCCTAATACTAAGATCTTTAGAATTCATGATTCTCACATATAGATTTAATTGATCAAAAAAACATACTTTGATCCATAACAATAATTAAAAGATTTAAACATGCAAAATAGAAATTAGTAAAATCAAGAAACCGTTCTCTCTATTTTCCTCTCTGTAATTAGGTGTTTTAATTTGATGGGTTTTATTCACGTTTATAGGTAAAGAGAGACAGTTTCATGGGCCATAAAAGAAAACTACTCACTTTCCATCGAAGTGGACAATCATTAAACAGTTACCTTTCAATGGACTAATAAAATTTTAGCAATAATAAACCACTTTAATTAATTTATTAATAATATTACTTGGGCCACATTAATTGGTCTTACATTCTCCCACTCGGTTCATATAATATTACATTGTTTTGTGGTCTATAATATAATGCGCATATGAAAAGCTAAAATCCCTCCTACACTAGTCACTTAATATATCATCTTCAACTAAAGACTAATGAGAGTCATGACGATTTTACACCATCATTTTGACATAATTCCTTCCATGCACTATAATATTAGTTCCCACCTAACATGACATGTAATGAGAAGTTCGATAACTACATTTTAATAATGTATTTGAAAAGACTGTCCCTGTCAGCATTCATATAATCCATTCATGTACATATATCAACTATTATGACATGAATAATATTTTGTCAAAAACAATATATAAACGAGCTCAAAGTGTCAATTACATAAATTCCATAACGTCAATGATCATTTCCAATAATGCCCATTCTTTCGACATGTTCATTAAATGTCTTTAGTGGTAATTCTTTCTTTAGTGGATTTGCAATCATAAGATTGGTGCTAATATGCTCGATTGACACTTTTTGTTTTTAAACTTCTTCTTTAACGACAAAGTACTTCAATTCCATGTGTTTAGTACATTTAGGGTACTTGTCATTCTTTGAAAAGAAGACTGTTGTAGAATTGTCATAATAAAGTTTCAGCAGCTTGGCAATACTTTCGACAATTCCAAACCCTAAAATAAAGATCCGCAGCTAATTTTCTTGAATCGTTGTCTCAAAGCGTGCCACAAGCTCAACTTCCACAGTAGAGGCAGCAATGATCGAATGCTTCGCACCTTTCCATGATATAGCCCCTCCAGCCAAGAGGAACATATAGCCCAATGTGGACTTTCTAGTATCCACACATCCAGTAAAGTCTCAATCTGAATATCTAATGACTTCTAAGTTATCAGATCTTCTATAAGTAAGTATATGATATTTCATTCCTTGCAAGTATCTCAACACTTTCTTTGCAGTTTCCAATGATCAAGTCACGTGTTACTTTGATACCTGCCCAGCATTCCGACAGCAAAACTGATATCTGGCTTGGTGCAAGTCTGACCATACATTAAACTCTCCAAAAGAGATGTATGAGGAATAACTGTCATATGTTTACGTTCCAATTCGTTCTTATGATATTGCATGAGACTAAATTTGTCTCATTTTTGAATTTAAACGATACTCGCTGAACAATTTTCCATCTTAAATCTCTCTAAAACTTTATTGATGTATGCTTTCTGAGATAACCCTAACAATCCTTGTGATCTATTTTGGAATATTTCAATTCTAATCACATAAGTTGCATCTCCCATATCTTTCATTTCAAAATTTTTAGAGAGAAATTTCTTAGTCTCGTGTAAGAGACTAAGATCATTAGTAACAAACAAGATGTCATCAATATACAGATCAAAAAAATAATATTTCTCCCACTGGCCTTTAGATATATACATTGATCAATGATATTTTGCTAAAATCTGAAGGAAGTATTGTATCGTTGAACTTAAGATATCACCGATGAGAAGCTTGTTTAAATCCGTATATTATTTTCTTTAATTTACACACCACGTGTTCTTTTCCTTCAATTGAAAAACCATCAGGCTGATCCATATAAATTTCTGCATCTATATTTTCATTTAGAAATGCGGTTTTCACATCAATTTGATGTAGTTCTAGTCATAATGTGCTACTAAAGTCATTATAAATCTAAGTGAGTCTTTCTTGAAGACTGGAGAAACTGTCTCTTTATAATCAATGCCGTCTTTTTTAGTAAAACCTTTAACAACAAGTCTAGTTTTATATCATTCAATATTACCATTAGTGTTGCGCTTGGCCTTAAAGACCAATCTGAACGCAACTCTTTTACACGATTCAGGTAATTCGATGAGATCCCAGACTTCATTATGTTCCATAGATTTTAATGCTACTAAAAATCGTACCTGCTGAATTCCGAACTTGACAACTGAGAATGAATACGAACGTAATCTTTCGGTACCTGAAATAAAGGTGTTGATGTATGTCCTCGCCGCCTATCCGATGCTTAAGTCAGAGAGAGAATTTGAGAAAAGATGTGTGCTGAAAATTATATGTGAAAAACGTACCTGAATAATGATCCATGAATCCGTATTTATAGAGATAGGTGATGCAATCCTACAAGGACTTGTCATCTTGACTTTTAGGGATTCTAATTGTGACAAGTGCTGGACCACAATTAGAAGTCTGATGTTACACGAACTATGGTATCTTCCAAGATAGACTCCTTCTAGACCCAAGATTCCTAAATTGAGGTATTTAGATAGGGTTGGAGTCCTTATTAGGTTGGAACTGTTCGTATTTATACATGAAGAGAAATTTGGTTGAGGGAAATACCCGAGGACTTATACTCGAAGATTACTAAAGCCACCAGAAATCCTTGAGGTATCTTGAGGACACATGATCCTCGAGCACATTGATCCCATATACATGAAAAACGAGGGCTCCTAGTCCTCGTGCTCAAGGTACCACTTTCGTGACCACATCAGATTTCAACTCATCTTTCATAGCATCTAACCACTTATCAGAATTAACGCTCTCAATAGTCTGTGAAAACTAAACTGGATCGTCATCAACAATTCTCAAGTCAAATTTAGACTCTTATGGGTAAACCACATAATTATCAGAAATAGCAGGTGTATGTTGTCTTTGTGACATTCTTAAGTCTATTTCTTGTGGTTCATTTAGTGAAGGTTCATTAGTAGTAACTTCATTATGAGTTATTTGATCATTTGTTTGTTGTTCTGGCAAATTGTCATACCGTTCAACAATTCGAAGAACAATAACATTAGAAGAAGTTAAGGTTAGAGAAAATTAAACTCTAACTTCTTGTATTTCTACATTTTGCAGTTCCAAACTCCCAATAACTTCACCATTCTTAATGAACTAGCATTTCCAGTTTCAATAGTTTTTATACTATGGTTAGGACAATAAAATCTATACCCCTTTGATTTTTGTTTTAATAACCAATGAAAAATCTAGTGATTGTTCTTGAGACCAGTTTCTTTTCATGTGAATTATAAATTCTTGCTTTTGTCGAGCAACCCCAAATATGTAGGTGCCTTAAACTGGGTTTCCTTCACATCCAAAGTTCAAAAGAAGTCTTTGAAACTGCCTCACTAGGAACCCTATTTTGCAAATATATAGCAATCTTTAATGCAAACATCCACAAAGAAAGTAAGGAAGAGTTGCTTAACATATACCTAACCATTTCTATTAGAGTACGATTACGCCTTTCAGCTACACCATTTTGTTATGAAGAGTGTCCGCAATAATGTATTGAGAACATATGCCACATCTTTTAAGAAATTTAGCAAATGGACTAGGATGTTGTCCAGTTTCATCATATATTCCATAATATTCACCACCTCTATCAGATCTAATGATTTTTCACATTTATGTCTAATTGTCGTTCAACTTCATTAACAAAGATCTCTAAAGTATTTACAACTTGAGACTTTTCATCCAGCAGATAGACATAACCATAAAGTGAAAAGTCATCAATAAAGATGATAAAATACTTTTCTCCATCAAATGATGGAACATCAAAATGCCCACATATATCGGTGTGTATTATTTTAAGAGGTTGTGTACTTCTTGTGACTCTTTTCTTTGTATGTTTTGGTTTGTTTGCCCTTAATATAATCCATACAGGTTTTGAGATCACTAAAATCCAACTCAGGAATGATTTCTGTTCGTGAAATTTTACAAGTGTACGGATCGTGACAAGTAATAAAGTGGATTTATTAAGTCCGAATATCGTCCCACATAGACTATTATCTATTATAAATTTTTAAACAAACTTAGCTTCAATTTAAATTAAAATAGTAACTAAAGATCAAATCAAGTTTTATTTTTTAAACGAAATTCTAATAAATAAAATAACAAACTCGAGTTAAAATAACAAACTCAAATTAAAACTGGAGATAAGATTATGTGATTGGTTAGTTAGGATTTTCGATTTCACTTAAGTTATTTATCATATATCTAATTCCAATTTATTCATCAATTTTTCATACATGCCAACGATAGAATTAACTTGATGTAGTTAATGATCTCTCTCAAGTAACACTAATCATATTCATATGCCTGAACTCACTATATCTCTTTATAAATCCACATACGCATTTATCTATAGGAATTCAATAAAGATCGCATAACTTATAATTATCTCTCGATCTCTTATAACATTTATGTTAATTATTGCACGAGCTAGAAAAATACACCACCTCTCGATCTTATTATTATCTCTAAATCAATTAATTATTGCACAAACAATTAAAGCGTTAAACACATAATAATTAATTAACAAGTATTAAAATGACATGAAAATCTTGAAATTAAACATATAATAAAAACCTAAACTACATCATCCATCATAACATAAAAATATTTAGTCACTCATAATGTTGAAATTAAACACGTAAAAGTGGAAAGACATCACCAATAATTGACGAAACGTGAAAATTTCTGGCTAAAATTGAAGCTGCCTCATTTTCTCTTCCCAGAAAAGCTGCTGCTAATGCGTGAAAATATATAATATATATCAAAATTCTCCTGCCACTTCCTACCTTTTCCTGCGTGGGTATATATATA
>CAIGRB010153432.1:78771-100745 GCA_903798255.1 Fraxinus quadrangulata | reverse complement strand
AACTCCGCCTACGATAATTGTAGCGGTTCCAAGCCCGGATAAAGGAGGAGGGTTTTAACTTTTATAATTTATTTACTTTACAATACATATAAACTGTACAAATTTTAAATTCTTTAAGTACAAAATGTAGATTTCAAAAAAAAAAAAAATCTAGCCGGCTTGGCTAAGGCTCGGGCCGAGCCTTTTTTCCTTGGCCGAGCTTTGCTCAGTTCGGCTCGGGCAGAAAAAAAAACTCGACCCAAAAAACTCAAGCCGAGCCCGAGCTTTTTTTCTCTTCTCGGCTCGACTCGTTGACATAGCTAATCACATCTACCATGTTTATTTAAGGACTTACAAGGTATAATTTTTTTTCAAGGAAATTAATGACCAAAAGTGACATTTTGCAAAAAAATCTAAATGGTGACATTTTTGAAAATGTCATTCCAAAAAATGCAATGGGGTGCAATTTCCTCTTAAATGAACTTCACTCTAGCGAATCTCAGTAATTTACTTGCACCAGTTTACCATGGTTAGAAATTTTCCTGCTATAGAATCAAAATCTTAAACAAAATTACAAATTAAAATAAAAGATACCCATTTCTTAAACTAAACTTATAAGCTTAAGACTTCATATAACCTAGAATTAATTCTAACAATTTATTGGTATCCGATCTTAAAGAGACTACATCGAATCAAATGTGAGTATATATGAAGATAATCAAATAGGCTAATTTGACAGGGAAGTCAAGCAATTGAGGTCGGACCACATGGTTTATCTCATTAGGATGGCTAAAGTTGTTATTTGGAGACATTATCGTAGGTAAACTGTAAGATTGTCCCTTGTGTGTCAGCACTAACATTACAACCAATCAAAGAAAGAAATTTGTCATCTCCGACGTGAGTACTATCATGCCCATCAACTACAAAGAAGTAATGATTGCCTAGATTTCAAGCTATGACCTAGATGTTGCTGACCTATGGTTGATTTAAAATCTCAAAGTTTTGATTATAACAAATAAGTTAATCTTTTTTACTAACAAATTGAATTTACATGATTATAGTCTTTCAATGCATACGATGGAAAATTGATCAATGGTCGTTAAAAGATCAAAAGCTATCATCACAAATCGAACTTATGAAGGAAGTCAAGATCGAAGTCACATTCAAAATCTTAAAAGCCAAATTTCAGAGCAAGATCAAATACTTGATCTCTTAGCTAAAATGTAAAGGTACTAACACTTTGATATATAGCAATGAATGCTTAAACTCAAACCCCTACATGCATTAAAAATATTTTTGTGCATTAAAAGTCATTCGTATACAATAATTTGATCAAATATAAAAAATTTCTTAAAAATGATATTTTGACTTGTAAAACACTTTTATCTTTAAAAGTTAGTTAAAAATACTCTAAAAAGTCCATGCTTTTCAAAACTTTCAAATCGAAACAAATAGAGGCAAAACGTGGAAAAGGCCAAACTACCCGCGCAGTCGACCAGAAATTTCCAACGGTCCAAAATTTGAGTGTTCTGGCCTCTGATTCTTCTGTACCAAACGACTATGTTGATCATCCGGACAAGAAGTGGTAGATCGAATAAGATTTCCTAGCTCCCAAATTTTTTTTACGGTTTGAACTCTATAAATACCTCTATTTCTTGTATTCAAATTGCATTCTTGAAAAGTATAAAATTGAGAATTAGTTGAGCAAAACTCTTTGAGCTTACATCTTTTTAATTTTTCAAATTTTTACTTTGAAAACTTTGGATTGATTGAATCAAATTTCGAAAATCATCTTTTCTATTAAAGTTCTCTCATCTAACACTTGAGCTTTATTCATTGAAATTTATTAAAGTGTTAGCATATTCTATCTTGTTACTCAATTGTGATCATATCATTTATTAAGAGAGAAGTTTCAATTTGTAAAATCAATTTTCTTTAAACTTGTGGGTCGTATTGAGGTCCCGTAAAGCTCAACGTTGTATGCTCCTTATTTGTAAGTCACCGAAAATTTTGTAAATTGTTGGATTGCACCACAAGTCAATCAATATAATGAAACCGACCTTACTCGTGCCGGGGAGCTTGGTAACATAAGACATAGATCATTGCGTTGGATCTAATATCCATAATTACATCATTTGCATTCTTTATCCCTCTTTGCTTATTACTTTCATATTCATGCTTATTATTTGAATTTATCTATTTAGTTATTGCGTGCTTGACTTTAGATTAATTTATCGAAAAAGTTTTAAAAATCAATTCACCCCCTCTTGGTTAGCTATCAATTGGTATCAAAGCGATGTACTCATTTTAAAATTAAGATTTTACAATTTCGAGCAATGGCTAACCACAAAGATCTTCAAAATCTCAAGAGGCATTCCACAAATCGACCTCCCTTATTTGATGACACACATTATAATTATTGAAAAAATAGAATGATGATTTATATTCAATCAATAGATTATAATATCTAGGAAGTCATTGAATATGGTCCTTATGTGCCTACCAAGATTATTAAAATTGATGGAAAACCTGATCATTCTATTCCTAAATCTAGAGAGGAATATGATGAAGATGATAAAAGAAAATTATCCTTGATTGCTAGAGCCAAAAATCTACTTTATTGTGCCTTAAACAGAAATGAGTTTAACTGTATTAGCACATGTAACTCCGCATGTGATATACGATATGCTTTGAAAGTTATTCATGTTGGCACTAATAAGGTAAAAGAACCATGATTAATCTCTTGGTCAAAGAATTTAAAAATTTCTTCATGAAACAAGACGAAACTATTGCTGACATGATTACTTGCTTCATCGATATTGTTAATGGCCTCAGGGGCTTTGATCGTAAATTTACTAATGGTGAGCTTGTAAGTAAAATACTTATGTCACTTTCGGAAGATTGGAACTCATTAAGGATGTTGATAGAGAACACCAAAGATATCAACTCATATCCTTTGGGGGAACTTTATGGAACTTTCATGACATACGAGATCAACAACGCTGAAACCAAGGAGAAGATGAAGAAATGCAAGGAAGAATCAGAAGAGTATCATAGGCGTCAAATTGCTCTCAAATCGGCAATTGAAGAAAGAATTACAAGTGAACATATGAGTGATGAAGAGCTTGATAATCTTGTCCTTCTTGTGAAAAAATGAAGAGACTTTCGAAATAATCGAAAGTTTCAAAAGGAAGAAGAAAAGAGCGAAGAAAGAAGCAAGAAAATTATTTGTGATGATTGTAACAAACCAGGTATCAAGAGAACCGAGTGTCCAAATAAAAAGAAAAATTTCAAGAAAATTGCACTTCAAAGCAACATGAGATGAAAGCAACAATAATGATCGCGATAAATATGAAAGTCAAGAATAGATCGCCAATATGTGCTTCATGACAATCAATGATAAGGTAAATTCTATTGAAAAATTCTCATATGATGATTTATCTACCTCTTATAATGAAATTTTAGAAGAATTTGAAAAACTCGCTCTTAGTCATTCTATTCTTAAAAAGAAACATAAATTATTAAAAAGTAAAATGAAGAAAATTTTAGAAATTAAAAAGAAAAATGTTGATTATGATTCATTGTATAAAGAAAATGATTTTTTCAAAGGAAGAAGAATTTTGATTTAATACTTGGTGATCAAAATGTGTTTTTGATAAATGAGGCATTGGATATAAACCATCTTTGAAACAAAAATATCTCAAAAATTTATTTGTCAAAGTCTCAAATACAATTTCCTTAAAAACTACTTGTAACTTTTGTAACAAGGATGGACATATTGCCTACAATTGTCTAATAAAAAAGAAGCTACACTTTGAAAGTAAAAACAAGTGGACTCGAGGATTCACTAAAACTAACTACCAAGGATCCCAGCTTGTTGTGGATACCAAAAATTAAAAGTTGAATTATTATTGTAGGTACCAAAGAAGATGGCAAGTAAATGGTTCTTGGATAGCGGGTGTTCAAAGCACATGACCGGAGATAGAACTTTAGTATGGAATTTCAAAAAGAAGGATGGAGGTCATGTCACATTTAGAGACAGTGTAAAAGGAAAAATCATTAGAATTGGAAACATTGGTAATCATCTCTCCCCTACCCTTGAAAGTGTATTATTTATAGATTACTTCAAACATAATTTACTTAGTATTAGTCAATTATCTGATAAAAGTTATCATATTAAATTTGATTCTTCTAAATGTCTCATTAAGAATGCTACATCTAAAGAGGTATTGTTTATAGAAAGTCGAAACAAAGATGTTTATATCATAAATATCGATTTTGAAAATGATGAAAAATGTCTAATGAGTTTGAAAGAGGGTACTTGGCTATGATATAGGAGATTAGGTCATCTTGGCATGGATTTTCTTCAAAAATCTCCAAAAATAGTTTTGTCAAAGGTATACCAAATTTGAAGTTTGATAAAGATAAAATTTGTAATGCATGTCAATTTAGTAAACAAGTAAAAAACTCTTTTAAATCTGAACTATATTTTTCGACCACAAAACCACTTCAACTACTTCACATAGATCTTTTCGGACCTACCTCTAGTTTGGGTGGAAAACATTATGTCTTCGTCATTGTCGATGACTTCTTTAGATTCACTTGAGTTCTTTTCCTAAACCTCAAATATGAAGCCTTGAATTCTTTCAAACATTTTTGCAAAAAGGTTCAAAATGAAAAAGGATTCTATATTACAACTATTAGAAGTGATCACGGTGGAGAATTTGACAATCTCGCTTTTGACGAATTTTGCAATGAAAATTGATATGAACATGACTTTTCGACTCCTAGAACTCCTCAACAAAATGGTATAGTAGAAATGAAAAATCACACATTGCAAGAAATGGCTAGGACCATGTTAAATGAAAATAGCATGCCAAAATATTTTTGGGCCGAAGCCGTCAACACCACTTGCTATATTATAAATAGAGTTTTAGTTAGTTGAAAGAAAACTAACCCATATTAGCTTTGGAAAAATAGGATTCCAAATATAGGTTATTTTAAAGTTTTTGGGTATAAATGCTTTATTTTAAACACAGAAGAAAATTTGGAAATTTTTGATTCAAAATCTGATATTGGAATCTTTCTAGATTACTCATCGACTAGCAAAGTTTATAGAGTCTTTAACAAAAAAACTCTATTCGTTGTAGAATCTATGCATATTATTTATTATGAAACTAATCATCTTGATCGTGAGAAAAGTATTGCCAATGATATAGGATTGGAGGCTCCCTTCAAAGGAATAAACATTCAAGACCGAAGCAATGATGATCCAAAAGAAGAACACAAGGAAGGAGCAAACATTCAATCAAGTGAAGAAGAACTTACCAAAGCGTCAAATGATCTCACTCTACCAAAAGAATGGAGGTTTGTTCCCTCTCACCCAAAAGAACTTATTATTGGTGATCCAACCAAATGTATTACAGCTAGAACTTCTACTAGGAATCACATAAATAGTTGTGCTTTCATATCACAAATTGAACCAAAAAATTTCAAGGAAGTCGAGTTTGATGAATTTTGAATTCTAGCCACGCAAGAAGAACTAAACCAATTTGAAAGAAATCATGTTTGGGATTTAGTTGTTAGACCAAATAATCAAACGTCATAGGTACGAAATGGGGTTTTAGAAATAAAAGAGATGAAAATGGGATTATTGTGCGTAATAAGGCTAGATTAGTAGTTCAAGGTTACAATCAAGAAGAATATATTAATTTTGAGGAAACCTTTGCACCGGTTGTTAGATTAGAATTCATTCACATGCTTCTTGTATTTGCTTGTTATAAAGGATTTACTCTTTATCAAAAATATGTCAAAAGTGTATTTCTTAATGGTTTCATTCAATAAAAAGTTTTTGTAGAGCAACCGCTCGACTTTAAAGATCACAAGTATTCGAACTATGTTTTCAAACTTCGAAAAATTCTTTATGGTTTAAAACAAGCTCCTAGGGCTTGGTATGAAAGATTGAGCAAATTTCTAGTTTCAAATGATTTTTCAATAGGAAAAGCGGATACTACCCTATTTGTCAAAACTCAAAAAGAATGATGTGATTATTATTCAAATTTATGTTGACGATATTATATTTGGTGCTACTAATATCCATTTTTGTGAAGAAATCTCAAAATGGATGAGTATGGAATTTGAAATGAGTATGATGGGAGAACTCAAATTCTTCCTTGGTTTCCAAATTAAGAAAGCTAGAGATGGTATATTCATCAATCAAAATAAGTATATATTGGACATGCTCAAGAGGTTCGAAATAGATGACTTGAAGTCTATGAACACTTCCATGTGTACATCCGTAAAATTGGATAAGGATGATCAAGGTACTTCCGTTGACATCACAAAATATCGAGGTATGATTGGATCCCTTCTCTACTTAATTTCTAGCAAACTTGATATTATGTTTAGTGTGTGTTTATGTTCTCGATTTCAATCTAATCCTAAAGAATCTCATCTTAGTGCCATAAAATGTATTTTTAGATATCTTAGTGGCACTATAACATTAGGTCTTTGATATCCAAAGGGCACTAATATTGATCTTCTTAGCTATTCGGATGCCGATTGGGTTGGTTAAACAATAGATCGTAAAAGCACTAGCAGAGCTTGTCATTTTCTAGGAATTACACTTGTGTCATGGTTTAGTAAGAAACAAAACTTCGTTGCATTATCTATCGCCGAAGCAGGGTATATCTCGATCGCTAGTTGTTGTGCACAGACATTATGGATGAAACAAATCATTAGTGATTATCACTTATCATTCGACCATATACCTATCATGTGTGATAACATTAGTACCATAAATTTATCAAAATATCCTATTTTACACTCTCTAACCAGGCACATTGAGATTAAACATCACTATACGTTCTTATTTAATTTTTTTATGTTTAATTGAGTATGTTCGAGAAAAAAAAAAGGGACGGTCCGGTGGCTAAATTAAATTCATACTATAGGTTCTTACTTGATTTTTTTAATGTTTGATTGAGTATGTTCAAGAAAAAAAAGGAGGTCCGGTCGACCGGACTGTCAGGATTCCACTTGTTTTTATCTCTTCCATATCTCATTTTTCACTTATTTCTCTCACTTTTCGTTCTTCTTCTCCATAAATCTACCTCCAAATTCACCATATCCTCCATTAATCTTCAAGATCTCACCAAGATTTCAAAAACCCATCATTTTTTCTCTTCAAAAATCTTAAAATCCCCATTTTTCTTCCACTAAAAAGTTTAGTTTCTCTCACCTTGACGGTCGACCACCTTCTAAATTTTAGTTTTTCCACTTTTTTTATCATGCCAAGGGTCAAACTACAAGAAAAGAAACCAATGAGGGAGAAGTTCCCAACTTCTTCATCGGAGGACGAACCTAAGGTGTCGGAAAATCATTTTGATAAATCACCCATCCTTATTGGTAAGATTGTAGCTTTTTCGGATTTTACTCTTCAAGTACCTGCATTTCAAGTGGAAGAATTCTTCTTAAGCATGGGTTGGGTTTCAATTGCATCTATGGAAGAATATGCATATTCGAAGCTTACGAAAGATCTTTACAAAAATATGGTTTATACTCCTCGTACGGGTAGAATTTCTTGTTTTCTAGAAGGAAAAATGATTACAATTACCAAAACCCTTATATGTTCTCTCCTTGAGCTTAAAGAATGTGCGAATCAAGTGTTTTATCATATGACTCATCCAACCTGTGATGATTATAATCCTATCATTGCATGTCGTAGAGTAATCGAAATTTTTTTTTGAACATCCAATAAAACTTAGTTCAAACCAACTTACTTTACCTTGTAAAGTTTTAAACATTATCATTGTCCACGTTATCCTTCCTAGGAAAGGTCATCTTGACGAAGTTACTCATTTCAACATATTCCTACTTGATTCCTTTTTAGTCAGGAGAAAATTGGATTTTCCAACAATTGTCATTGATCACATTAAAATCGTCCATTCTGTTACTCGCATCAAGGCTTTACCCTTTGGCATGCTTCTTACTAAAAGTTTTAAACATTTTGAAATCCCTCTAATTGATGAGGTCTTTGTTTCACTCCTTCCTACCGACATTATCCTCATATTCTTAGACGCATGAAAATTGTCAAGGAGAATGGGCATGGGTGACCCGTACTAAGGGATATTATCCGGAATCGGAACCTTCGACTTTACCTTTCGAAGGATATAAAGACAAAATCGAAAATGATCGTGAGGACGACGTACCATAAGTTTCTAGTCTTCCTCATGACATTCCAGGATCGAGTGTTCCTCCACCCTCCGACAGTTTTACTTTTATCGAGGATCGCTACAATCTCTCAATTAGCTCATCGATTCACTTACATCCTCCGTCGACGGGCTATGTAGGATGCTTTACCATATGCAAGTTCAATAAGATGTAATACAAGCTCAACAAGTGACAATGTAGGCTTAGCACGATGCCTTTTATGCTTACTACAATGCTCTACAGGAGGCAATGTAGGCTCAACATAATGCCTTTTATGCTTGGTTCGATGCACTCTTTCCACCACCTCCTTATCCGAAGTCTTAGATGTGACTTTATGCATATGTATTTTAGTCCTTATGTTGATCTAACTTCTTTGTATCCTTACCTTTTGTAAACTTATGCTTTGACCTGTCTATGCGGTATCCTATATTTTTCATTTTTCGACTTCATGTGTTTACTTAAGAGGGGAAACTTATATTGTTTCCTATGGTTGTAGTTTACTCTTAAATGCTATATTTTTTTGCTTATAACAAAAGGAAAAAATGTATGAGATGATATGCTTGATGAAAATATGATGATCGAAAAAGCTTATGATATGCTTGATGAAAACATGATGATCGAAAATGCTTACCTTGATAAACATATATTTAAAGTGTTTGACTATTGATTTGTAAAAGATAGGAGGAATACATGGATCACATGCAAAATTTAATATTTATATTCCTTATCAATTGTTTAATATTACTTTATAAATCATCTTGTTTGTCATAATAAAAAAGGAGAAAATTGTTGACCTATGGTTGATTTAAAACTCTAAAGTTTTGATTATAACAAACAAGTTAATATTGTTTACTAAAAAATTGAATTCAAGTGATTATTGTTTTTCAACGCATATGCTGGAAAATTGATCAATTGTTGTCAAAAGATCAAAAGCTATCATCATAAATCGAACTTATGAAGGAAGTCAAGATCGAAGTCACATTCAAGATCTTAAGAGCCAAATTTTGGAGCAAGGTCAAATACTTGATCTCTTAGCTAAAATGTAAGTGTACTAACGCTTTGATAGATGACAATGAATTGTTAAGCTCAAAACCCTACATGCATTAAAAATAATTTTGTGCATTAAAAGTCATTCATATACAATGATTGATCAAATGTAAAAATGGTTTTTAAAATTGATATTTGGACTTGTTAAACACTTTTTATCTTGAAAAGTTAATTAAAAAATACTCTCTAAAAGTCCATACTTTTCAAAACCTTCAAATCGGAACGAACGGAGGCAAAACGTGAAAGAGGCCAAACTGCTCGGTGGTCAACCAACCATTTTCACGGTCCAAAATTTGACCGTTTTGACCTATGCTTTTTGTGTACAAATGGATATGTTGGTCATCCGACAAGAGGCAGTCGACCGGACGCGGTCATCCTAACTCTCGAATGTTTTTGATAGTTTGAACTTTATAAATACCTCTACTTCTTGCATTCAAATGACATTCTTGAAAAGCATATAATTGAGATTTACTTGAGCAAAACTCTTTGAGCTTACAACTTTTTAATTCTTCACATATTTACTTTGAAAACTTTGGATGATTGAATCAATTTTTGAAAATCAAATTTTCCATTAATGTTCTCTCATTTAACACTTAAACTTCATTCATTGCTATTTATTAAATTATTAGCTTATTTCTCTCTTGGTTCGTAATTGTGATCATATCATTTATTAAGAGAGAAGTTTTAATTAGTAAAATTAATTTTCTTTAAACTTGTGGGTCATGTTGAAGTCCCGTAAAGTTCAGCGTTGTATAAGAATCGATGCTCCTTATTTGTAAGTCATCGAAAGCTTTGTAAATAGTTGGATTGCACCACAAGTCAATCAACATAGTGAAATTGGTCTTGCTCATGTCAGAGAGCTTGGTAACGGAGTACGTAGATCATTGCGTTGGATCGATCCTCCATAATTATATCGTTTGCATTCTCTATCCCTCTTTACTTATTGCTTTCATATTTGTTCTTATTATTTGAATTAATCTATCTAGTTATTACATACTTGACTTCAGATTGATTTTTCAACAAAGTTTTAAAAACCAATTCACCCCCTCTTGATTAGCTATTATTGGGCTATCAGATGTCATGAGTCTGACCTTGTCGAACTCCTTCACCAATGAAATCTATTTAAATGGGCCCACACGCACATCTCGAGGATGGACACCATAGCTTGACAAGATTGAGGACGAAAAGTTCATGTCTTGGGGACTATATAATAGGGCAAAAGTCTAAGGAGAAGAGATGAGCTAAGCAAATCCTTTGTAATACACACTAAGCACATTTAAATAAAATAACTTGATCATCTTTACAATATTCCAGTAATTAAACATTATTGTTTCAACAATTTTTTCTTAAGTTGATTTGAAATTGATACATCAACTTTAGCCATTTATAATTTGGCGCTGTTTGAAGGGCCTTTGTTAGAATGGCTACATTTTCAATCTAAAAAAATTTCCAAATTCAACTTACCACACAAAAAAAATCCTATCAGAATGAGTCACAATAGTGTTGGGAAAAATACTAATTTGTCATGTGGGTCTACATATATGATTAAAAGTGTGTATAAATGTTATCTTAAAGCTAAGCCCAAAATTAAGTGATTGAGCTTGTGTATCTAAATAAAGTGTGGGTTTAATTATATGCGTAGAGACTGAGCTTGTGTATCTAAATAAAGTGTGGGTTTAATTATATGCGTAGAGACTGGATCTATTAAGGTTGTATTTGACGATGGGCTGATATATATATATGAAAATATAAATATGGTGGTTCCCAATTCATACGTCATTTCTCTTTTTCTTTTTCTTTTTTTCTTTTTTTGTAATCCCTTCAATACAAGAATATAAAAAAATCATATTGAAAAGGAAGATCCAAAATCCGTATAAAGGAAATCAAGAATCAGGAAGGATTGAAAAATTCAAGAATCCATAATCAAGAATCAAGAAATAAAATTGAACCAATCAAATTAAGAACAAGGTAATCAAGATTAATGAACAATAAATCAAGATTTAAAGAGATTGCAAGTTTAACCTTCGAGATTCATTATTCAAGTATCAAAACAATGGATTAAAGTATGTTCCTCATTAATTAATTGTCTTGGTGGTTTGACATGTAGATTTTGGCAATTCATGAAGTTTTATAATGTCAAAGTTTCATAAAGGTTAACAAGTGGTATTAGAGTCAATCCATGTTAAACCATTAAGATTAAATGAAGATTTTTAGGGTTGAAATTCATACTTTTGGTTTTATAAAATTTGAGATATGAAGTTCAAACACTAGATTTCAAAAAATATGGATTTTTGGGATTTTTCCAACATTACAGCAGCGCCACATCGTTGCGCACCCAAACGTGGCTATGCAATGTAGCATTACGGTAGAACGCCCAAACACTGCTCGGGCGATACAGAGCCCTATTACTACTGGTCGCAAGCAGAGCCCTATTTTTGGGACGTTGCAGCGCCTGTTCAGGATTCGAATTTTACTTTTTTTAGTTGTTAAAATAAAACAAAAACAAAAATAAAAGAATAAGGAATTAACAATTCAAATTCAAATTTCGGTGTTAAAATTTTATTTCGATTAGCTAATGTTCTAAATGTATTAGTTGAAACAACATACTGCCAAAGTAACCTCTCTTGTCTAAGCTAATTTATTTGGGACATCAAGATGGTTGTGTGTTTGAAATTCATGTGAATATTCACCGACCCGTAGGAAGGTAAATGTTTGGCTAATTACATGCACACCTATGGTAAAAAATATATGACAAACGTAAAGTTTTTTATATGAACAATAAATTGATCCAAATATTGGTTTATTGTTTAATATAATTTATTGTTAATATTTGATTATTACACCAAAGTACCATTTACAAGTTGGTATTACTATCAAAAGGCTAAATATCAATATTGTGTTCGATCTCTTGTGATAGGGTTTACAATTATTTTAATTAATTAATTCTTTAATACAGATTCTAATGTGAACATATTTTTTTGATTTTGTTCTCTATTTAGTTAACTCTTCCGCTTCTCTAATATCTACAAACATTAACTCTATCGATGTGCTAAATGGATCCAACTTTAAGGACTCGAAAGAAAACGTTTAGATCATTCTTGGTTACATAGAATTAGACCTTACGTTGAGGACTGAACAACCCGCCACTTACAGATAAAAGTTCCGCTAATGAAAAATGAGACTTTGATAAATGGGATCATTTGAACCGCATGAGTTTTATAATCATGAAGTGTGGTATTCCGGAATCATTCAGTGGTATTGTGTCAAGTAACATAACTACTACCAAGGAATTTCTTGTTAAAATTTAAAAACACTTTGCAAAAAGCGATAAAGTCAAAACTATTAAGGTAAAGGAAATATTTAGGAATACATCATGGAGATGTCTCATATTACTTCAAAACTAAAGGCACTAAAGCTTGAATTATCTAATAATTTGCTCGTGCATTTGATTTTGATTTCTCTTCCTGCACAATATAATCAATTCAAGTTCAATTATGACTATCAAAAGGAGACGTAAACTCTTAATGAGCTCATCTTATACCGTGTGCAAAAAGAAGAAAGGCTGAAGCAAGACGTAATTGAAAGTGCTCACTTGGCCAGCACCCTAAGGACAAGTGCAAAAAATAATAATAATAAGGAAGTGGTTGTAGGTCCTGCTCAAAATAAACAATAAAAGCTTGAAAATGATGAATATTTGGTTGTTACTTTAGTGGAATCTCAAAACACTTGAAAATAGATTGTACCAAATACCATGCTTGATGTGTAAAGAAAGGTATGTTGCTCTCCTTGGTTTGTTCTGAAATTAATTATTTTCAGTACCTACACATACTTGGTGAATTGATTCCGATGCAACTATTTATATAAGTATGTCTAAGTAGGATTGTCTGAACAGTCGAAAGTCAAATGACGATGAAAGATTAATTTATGTGGACGACAGCAAATCAGTTGAAGTAAAGGCTATATGAACTTTTAGATTATTATTAAAGATTGATTTTTATTAAGATTTGAAAGAAACTTTTGTGGTACTACCTTTTAGACGGAATTTGGTTTCTATTTCTGTTTAAGACAAATTAAATTATGATTGTTCATCCGAAAATAATAAATTTAGTCTTTTTCTTGATTCAAATCTTGTAGGTACCGGTTCCTAGAGATTTCGATCTGGCTCTTCAGCTCGAGTGGCCAACGGCTTGGCCAGAAAAAAGTCTGAGTCAACTCGGCTCATTGCTCGTGTCCATCGAGTCAAGGATAGAGCAGAGCCTCATTTTTGGGCAACGACTCGAGCTTAAGCCCAAACCGGCTTGGCTTGACTAGCCACACCAGGCCGGCTCATGTGACATGCCATTTTTGGCATGTGATTCTACTAGCCTTTTTTTGATCGAAAAAAGAAATAGGATTGTAACTTTTTTAATCTATAATTAGTATAAATTGCACTAAATTTATATTATTAAAAATAATTTAGAATTTCAAGAATTTAAAAAAAAAATCGATCAGACTTGGCTAGAGCCAAAAAAATTCCAAGCCATTTTTTGCACGAGTCATATACGAGCCGAGTCTTGGCTCGTGAGCTGGCTCTTTGGATATGATAATCCATGCTTGCTTAATTCAGTTGCCTCTTATAATGAAACATTGCAAGTGAATTCACGAGTTATTAAATGTAAATTAACCATGAGAATTCCGTTTCATTATAGCACAAACGTTTAGTTCACATTTCTCGAAAAAGAATCGAAAAGCTTGTATCAGAAGGAATTTTTGATCCCCTTGATTTTTTAGACTCAAGCGTTTATATAAATTGTATTAAGGGAAAAATAAACAAATATAAGAAGATTAAGTGCCAATAGAAATTCAGACATCTTAAAACTAATTCATACGGATATCTGTGGACAATTCCCTTCGGTTTCTTGGAATGGTCAATGATAATTTATTACATTCATAGACAATTACTCTTGCTATTGCTACCGTATCTCATTCATGAAAAATCTCAATCACTAGACATGTTCAAGGTTTATAAGGCTAAAATTAAAAATCAACTCGAGAAAAGAATAAAACACTCAGATTTGATCATAGTGGTGAATTTTATGGCAAATATGACAGATCAGGAGAATAACTATCAGAGAGTTCTGCTAAATTCCTAGAAGAATGTTGAATCGTCCCACAGTATTCATGTTAGGTTCTCTTAACATGAACGGTGTGGCTAAAAGACGAAACATAACATTTACGGACATGGTAAGAAGTATGATTAGTCATTTCACCTTACCAGAATCTCTCTGGAGAGAAACATTAAAAACTGCAGCTTATATTCTCAATAAAACTCCAAGTAAAGCAACTGTCAAAATCCCTATTGAACTTTGGACACTTAAGAAGCCTGATTTGAAATATCTACACATTTAGGGTTGTCCAGTTGAGACAATGCCTTAAAAGCCATTAAAAAAGAAACTGGATTCCTGAACTATCAATTACTATTTTATTGGATACTCTGAGAGGTAAAGGGGTTACAAATTTTATGATTTCACTATCAAATCAATTTTCGTAGAAGAAATAAATTATTTTTATTTCTAACAATTGAATTCGAGTTTTCATAGCTATTATTGCAAAGTTGATCGATTGGGGACTAAAAGATCATTACAAAGAGATTCACATTGAACGATCAATAAAAATCAAGATGGAAGTCGAGCATTCATGACAAATCACTTGAGACAAAGAACTTCAATAGTCTAACATCGAAAATATTAGATTAAGATGTTTTGGATTCAAGTGTAATGGTAAAATTCTTCAATCCTTAACAATAAATCATTAAAAGCTCAAATGAATGAATTTTTATGCACGAGAAAATTATTTCAAAAAATAAAAAATCTTTATTTAAAAGGTAAGTATTTCAAACTCTTTACAATGTCACTTATCTTGAAAAATAAAGTGAAAACGTCATTTAGAAGCCTATATTTTTCAAAACAATAAAAAATGAAAAATTCGGAAAAAAAAGCCCAAGCGGACGTCCGGTTCGTTCAACGGTCACTTTCTTAACCATTTTGATTTCTAACGCACAACAGCTAGTTTTGTTGTCTGGTTGAAGATGCAAAGATCCGTATATGTTGTCCGGTTAGTCAGAATTGTTGACATTTTGACTGTTATAAATATCATTTCACTTTGTATTCATTATAATAATTTTGAGAGCATTTAAGTAAGACATTCTTAAGCTAAATATGTTGATCTTACACATCTTATTTGTCTTTATCAAATCATTTCCTTTAAATTATTTTTAATGGAATCAACTTTTGAAAATCATTCTTCTCATCAAAAATTTTCTCACCTAACACTTAAACTTTATTCATTGTTATTCATTAAATGTTAGCATATTTCTCTCTTTGTACTTAATTTGATTATACCATTTATATAGAGAGAAGTCTCAAATTGTAAAATCACTTCTCTTTAAATTTTAGGTCATATTGAGGTTTGGAAAAGCTCAATATTGTATAAGGATCGACACTCCTTATTTGTAAGTTATCAAAAGCATTGTGAGGGTTCTGATTTTACCATAAGTCAATCAAATATAGTAAATAGGTCTTACTCATGACGGAGAACTTGGTAATGGAGGACGTAGATCATTGTTTAGATTGAACCTCTACAATTACATTGTTTGTACACTCTATTCCCTTTTACTTATTGCATTCGTATTTGTCCATTTTTGTTTAATTGACTTGATTTAATTTTTCAAAAAAATTCAGATACCAATTCACCCCCTCTTTGTTAGTTATTGTTGAGTTATCAAATAAGGTTAGGGATTTTGTCTTTAAGGAGGAATGTATAGAAATCCCTTCTGTTATATTGATAATGATCAGCACCAATGACAAATTATTGCTCCAGATCTTGTTCAAGAAACGATTTTGAATTAATATAAAATTTCATAACGTCCTACAAACAATCAAAAGATTGTTCCAGAAGAACAAATTCAACAACCTCAAGAACTAATGCCTTTAAGGATATCCACTAAAGAAAGAAGAAACGTAATTCCGAACGACTTTGTAGTATTTCTTCAAGAACGTGAAGATGACATTGGATTGATGGAAGAAGATCCGATCAACTTTCATCAAGCAATGCATATAAATAATTCTTAAAATTGGATTGATGCCATGATTGTGGAAATAATGTCCATGAAAGATAATGACGCTTGGGAACTTGTCCTACTACTTTAAGGTACGAAACTCATTGATTGTAAATAGATATTTAAAATTAAAAGGGATTCGAAGGATAATGTTGAAAGATATAAGACTCGTCTTGTTGCAAAGAGTTTTACTCAAAAGGAACACATCGATTACAAATGGACTTTCTTTCCAGTTTCAACGAAAGACTTTTTCAGGATTATAATGGCACTTGTGGTACATTTTGTTCTTGAGTTACATCAAATGGATGTAAAGACGACGTTTCTCAATGGTGATATTGATAAAACGACATATATGGAGCAACCAGAAAATTGTGTTAGGAGACCCAAAGAAAATAGTTTACAAATTAAAGAAATCCATGTAAGGGCTTAAGCTGGCTTCCCACCAAAGAAAATAGTTTTCTTTTTAGACACATAATTTTGTTTGTACACATTTAAGTTTATTTCAGTAATAAAGCATTTAGTTCAGTTTTCAATATATTTAAAAGTATTTGGTTTGATCTCATTAAAGTATAATGTATTAAATAATAAGGTAGGACTAGTTGGAATAAGCATGTTTGGATTACATTACATGTAATTTTATGCTACACATCCATACTTGATCTATGTCTTTTAATTGTGTTAATATACGTGGTCATTGAGGGTTTTGTTATGAGGCCTACATATGTGATTAAAAAAATTGTATAAAGGCTATCTTAAAATTAAACCTTAAATTAAAGTGATCTAATAAAGAATTAAGTAGTTGGGTTTTGGGCATATAAATAAAGTATGGGCTTGATTATATGTGTAGAGATCAGATCCATTACGGTTGTATTTGACGATGGGCCGAATAGATAGAAAAATATAAAGAGGGTTATGGCTCCAATTCATACATAATTTATCATTCTTTGTGTCATCCCATCAACACAAGAATACGAAAAGAAATCATATTTAAAGCCCGGATAAAGGAATTCGAGAATCAAGAAGAAATATTGAAAAATTCAAGAAACCATAATCAAGAATCAAAAAAAGGGATTAAAGCAATCAAATTGAAGAATAAGACAATCAAGATTAAAAAACAAGAAATCAAGATTTATAGAGATTGAAAGTTCATCCTTCAAGGTTCATATATCAAATTAATGGATCAAGGTATGTTCCGCATTAATTAATTTTTTAGGTATGTTCCGCATTAATTAATTTTTTTGATGATTTAACATGAAAATCTTGATAATTCATGAAATTTTATAAAAATTTAAGTTTCATAATATTCAACACGGTGGACCAAGAAGATATCCTGAACAAATTTTGACAATATCAACCTCACCAATAGTATCATTTGAAATCAAGTTACAATTTTCACACGAAATCATAATTTTCGAGGCACGTGTTTTAAGTCAGCCCATGCAGAGCCTCACAGGGCAAGCCCCTGTGGTTGCAAGCTAGAGCTGGAGTTGCTATAGCTTATGGCTAAAGCAATGGAAGGGTCCTAGAGGAGAGAAGAGTAAGATAACCAACGCTCTGCCCGCTTGGTGGGCGACAAGAGCTGTGGTCATGTGCATGCCAACTTAAAACTTTGGAATGGATTATGTGGGATATACAGGACAAAAGAATATTACGGATTTAAAATGATAGTTACAATCACACAATTTTATAACTGACAATCACACAACGTAATAAATCACAATCACATAACATATTAAAAATGAAGCTTGCAATATATAGGGAGAAATAATTAGTGCATTACAAAATTTTTCAGAGTAGTGATCGATTAAATATGGTGGTTGACTTCTATGTATCTGTCAACCCATCAAGCAAAAGCTTCTGCATAAGAAGCTTTATTCTTCCTTATTACTCTTAACAACTGACCGCCAATTAATAATGTTTCCCTGTGTTGCGATTAGTCTTAATTGACATATTGGATAAAATATATTATACACTAGACATGGTATTTAATATATTCATATATTATCTTATAATTAACATTGAAGATTCTTCTGTTAAAAGTCTCGTTTTATTAAATTAAACTTGATTTGAAATTTCTTCAAACACAATTAAAGAAAATACTATGTAAATACCGTTCTTGAACTTAACAAACAAACAACGGTTATACTCTCATATTACTCCGTTAAACTCGATATAAAATATTATTCAAAAATATATTTTTTAAAAATAAAGAAATAACAATCAAGATATCTATCTACTAGGGCCATTTGAGTGCAGTTCACAAAGATCTGAAGTCCAAAACAGCCGACATGTTGATTGAATAAAATTGGCAAGTTGACAAATAATGCCAGCCTTACAATTCAAGATAATGTACATTCTTTCATGCAAAAAGGATTTGGATCCACTTCAATTAGATATGATCCTTCTTTCTATGCCATAGTCAAATCTTAGCTAATTAAGATTTGAGAGATTTGAGGTTTAGTAGGGACTTGTACTTATTTTGCCTTTTTTGGTTAGTTTTATATTGTATTCTTTATTCTAAGCCTTAACCAACTATTAGAGTATGATGATTCAAATTTGTTTGGTCCGATCCAAATAGCTCATTGTGCAACATATGTGATGAAATCAAAATAGCGAGAATTTTTTGGGGCATGTGGTAGTGACGGAGTAATGGGGTCTATCTTCCACTGATTCCATTAGGGTTTCGATATATTATTTGGAGTGGCCGCACAAAGCACTCATTTCTTGCACTCATCTCTATAGTCATTTTTTATAAAGGAATTTTCTCTTCCTCTACTCATTATTTTTTTCTTCTAGGATTTCTAAGTAAATATGTATATTATTGTTCTTGGTTTTTCTATTGTCTATTCTCATTTTTCATGACACCGACACAAACTCACTCATTTAGGCACAATTCAATGTTTATTACGTGCATTTTTGGATACCTTTTGACAATGTTAAAATATTGGTACTTACAAGCAGTGTTACAAAAAGCTCACTTAAACTCGAATCTCGGACAAAACTCCTTACTTCGCACATAGATGCTATATATATATTTTTTTTCCAATTCTTAAACCACTGAATTTTTTTATTCCTCTCTTCCGTCTTCCCTAACCTTGCTTTATTAGTTTTTTTTAATTTCTTTCTTTTTTTAAGTCTTTTATTTTATTTTAACTTATTATTTTAAAAAAAATGAATCTGACTTTAATTTCAAGTTTTTGAAAGATTTTATCTGTGCAAAAGTTAAAAATAAATTTATGTAAATAGTTAAATTCAACTTAAATTATGATGCTATCTATATTATATAATTATGATCTTGAGACTCGTTATTTTGTTACAAACTCCAAAAATATATATTAAATTCCTATAAATTTATTAAGTATGACTTGTCTGGATGAAAATTAAACCTATGAAAAATATTCTTGTTTTTTGTATTTCGAAAACTTGAAAATTATATAATTGACTAATTGTAGAAATTTTTCATTTACACGCAACTCCTAAGCTAGCTTTATTAATTTTTTTTATTTTTAACCTTTTTAAAAAGCCCTTTGTTTAACTTTAATTTTATGTTTTTCCTTTGTAATTATATAATTGACTAATTGTAGAAATTATTTAATAAATATAATAATTTATAATTTTAAACGTTTGATATGTATTATTTTAATTATTAAATGATTTTTAAAATGATTAAAAAATTAAAATAATATTAAAAATAAGAAAATATGTTTTTACGCCTAAATCTCTTTTAAGCTCGTTTAAGCTCATAAAACTTGAAATTTCACCTCCATATCTAGCCACGCTTTACGTTTTTATAACATAGTTTACAAAGACACATTTATATCGATAATCTTAGTGTTGACATTGCATGTGGTTGATGTTTAGTGTGGGTTCCAACATCCAAGATCATATATGGATAAGAAGATAATTTGTATTGGTTTCCATATAGAAAATTTAAAAAGGAAAAATAAAAATTATTAGGTGGTCCATAACATATACAGCTAATCTCCAACAATTAAAACGGTTTAAATATCTTCTAAATATCGTCAAAGTAACTTTACATACATGACTTTGTGACCCCAAATTTTGTTTTTCAATTGGACTAGAGCACCAATTTGAAGTGAGACATATTTTTATGAGAATCGTGTATTGATATAATAAAGATTTTGATGCTTTTTTGTCTTTGAAATTGATATTGTAATTATAACAAAATATTGAGTATTAACTCACTGCTTTTTTTAAGATTGGAAACTAACTTGTTAATTGAATAATAAATGTAAAAAATTAATAGTACAATTTTCTGAAATAAGATTTATATATATATTTTTTCCTTCGTACTCGTACCCGTACAATTTTTTTCCTTCCGAAATAAGATTTTTAAATTGGAGGAGCCAATGTAGAAACTAAGGGATTGACCCAAATTACTCATATTTCCCATTGTATTTTTATTAATAGGTGATGAGGGAAATCTTGATGAAATTAAAATAGGAAGGTAAGTAGTTGACAAATCGGAAGATGCCTTGTTTTCTTTGCTAATCTTTTGATGATTTTCAGGCTTATCAAGAAGCATTTTTCAAAAGTAAAACCAATGATCATAAGATTATGAAATAAAATTATATGTGCTGTGATGATGGGAATCCTTTCACTTCTTTTTATAACTTTTACGTGTACTCAAATAACATGGTTGCCCAAATTTAAAGATTCAATATTGACCCATGTTTTGTATATGATACTTTACATTACTATTTATAAAAGTAAATTTTTCTACTCGATTTTATTCTCGTCACAGATGGAATTATAGAAGAAGACTTGTCATTTTTGTTCCATTCATACATTAAAAGAATCATTACAGTAGTGGTCTCAAATCTTTCTTTTCTCGTAGACTTTTCCTTCACCTTCAAATTGAAAGTGACGAAATGCCCATGTTTTAATTGGTCAAAAATTTCATTTTCTTAAATTTTTAGGTCAACTAATGGATGAACTAACAATTTCCGTTATTTTGTCCTTCTGATACAACTATTTGAAAGATTTGGAACTGTAAGTTGCACAAATTGAAAATTAAAGCAAAATCGACGAAAAAAAAAAGTGTTTGAGACCGCCACTACAATTATCCTTAAATAAAATAATTCATTAGTCGAAAAAGGATTGAAAAGAAGTTGCCACTAAATATCTGAAAATGATGACACGGATGATTTTTTTATTCTTTACTTTTTATGTAATGTTTAAAAGGAAAAATTATTCTACTTTTCAAATACTTATTCTCATATTTCCCTATTTGATGAGAAAGAACTTAATTCTCATGTAACTTTCTACTTTTCTAAGGTGAAAATAAGTTGGATAATTCAATATTCCTTGTAAGACAACCTAATTCTTTCCGAAACTGTAGGTGGGTACCGACTCTTGATAATTAGCGTGTGTGAAAAAGAGATGGGAATATCTTGTGGACAAAAGCAATAAAAAATCAAAATATGTTAAAAGAACCCTTTAACCTAGACTTACTTTACAGCTACATGCTTTGTCTTTATTCACCCAAATCTTGACTCATACTTATTTTCTCATTTTCTAGTATGGATCATTTTTTTATTCATTTTTAATCACGCATTTTTCATCAATCTACTATTCCAAAATATATTCTTCCACAATAATGTGGCTCAAACACACCCTA
>CAIGRB010153432.1:44462-68158 GCA_903798255.1 Fraxinus quadrangulata | reverse complement strand
CACCCACAAATGAATATTAGATCACTCAACTGCTCCATCCAGGATTCGAACTCCCGACCCTGGGGTTGTAAGCCCAGCAATGCCCATCACTTTTCTATTACGTTTGTAGGTTGGAGTTGTGAGGTTTTGCATTTTCCTTTAACAAAAGGAAAAATTGCAGTATTAACAGAAGGGCAATTGAAGATAAGTTGGGTCATTTGCTCATATGTGGAGAGAGGGAGAGGGAGATGGAGAGAATCCTGGCTAGGGCAAATTAGGTAAAGTGGTTGGTTATTTTTAGGAAAAATTGTAGCAATAGTTTCAAAATTTTGAATTTTTAAAAGACTTTATCATAGCTTCCAGTTTGTGTTAACGAACGTTCCAAACCTTTAAGAAATTAGCA
This sequence comes from Fraxinus quadrangulata, assembly GCA_903798255.1. NCBI lineage: Eukaryota > Viridiplantae > Streptophyta > Magnoliopsida > Lamiales > Oleaceae > Fraxinus > Fraxinus quadrangulata. Next base: position 67,776 of record CAIGRB010153432.1, on the reverse strand, counting down.
ACTCAGGTCCAAATAGATGAATCGTTGGACTGTTAGTTAACAAGCAAAGTGGACTTTGACCAATTTTTACCAAATTGAAAGGAATGAAATAGTAACTCTAGAATTGCCACATTATATAAATAAACAACAAAAATAAAAGAATAAAAAAATAAAAAAAAACCCAAGAAAATAAGAAAAGAATAAAAAAGGGTTTTCTCCACCACAAAACTCACTCCTACCGCCGCCCCCACTCCCCTTTCCCACCAACACCAAACACCCAATGTCAACACCACCACCGGCAAACACATAAAGCCCTCCAATTTGCAATCAAGAAGCCTTAACACCTCCAGTTCAAAGCCTCCATGGATGTTCAATTAAGTGAAAAATCTTGGCATCGTAATCATCAATTTTGTTACATTTCACATTATAAGGCTTCAAAGATCCTACATGACAAGCGAACCTGAGGCCCCACACTCTACGTCTAACTGTCATGAGGCAGTTTTGACTGAACCCATGAATAGGGCAAGCCAATGTGCGGATGCCGAATCCATTGGATCGCGTCGAGCTCCATGGAAAGAATCGAACTTGCATCACCATGAATTGATGCTCATGAATGATTGATAGCGATGACAAGAGGCCCCAACTGTTAGGATGAGGCTACATGTCCCTTCATCTAACGACTCTTAATCATCCTCTACTACTATAAAATCTCATACTTAGTGTCTTCAAAAGATAATGCAAATATAAACTTTCAAACTATAACTTAGCTCTATCACTGTTTAATACATCGTTCCCCAAAGTCGACCCCCCTTTTTTACATTGGAGGCTCACGTTTTAAGCCCTTCCACACTAATATAATTGTCATATCAACTGACTTGATTATTGGAGTGCACACGATCGACTCCACCACCAACGAAGGAAGCCACGTGTGGCTAACAGTTTGTCCAAGTGTGCAGGAACTAGGTTTGCATGGATGTGAGAGGCCTTATGATCTATTGACCACATTGGAGGTACCAAATTTGAGGTCAACAAATTTCATCAACAACAAAATATCTTATCAAAACACATTTCAACTGAGCAGAGGAATCAACAATAAGAAGAAGATTTTGAACCCTAAAGAACAGGGAGAATTAGAGCAAAGAGCATTGGCTGTTGCATGACAAGTGGGAAGAAGGCTACAGTAATTAAATTTTATTCGTCGAAGCTTATTGCTTGGGTTCTCGACACATTGAGTTCAAAATTTGGGTTGTGTGCTAACGTAGAAATATCAAAGGAAATGGACCTTGGAACATTTGATAGAGCGAAAATGAAGCAGTTGTTGAAATTTTGTGTGAATAGAGTGTCATTAGGCGTTTATGCTTTTCAAGAATAGTAATGTATTTGGTGAATTGATTTCTAGTTCTACAAACAAAAGTAAACTCTAAAAGTAATGAAAACAAAATAAAGTAATGAAAAGAAGGAATAAAAGGTGGGAAATTGAGGTAGACCACTAGAGAGAAAATCTTTGACACGCCCGCGACCGTCAAGATTGTACAGCTCAGTGTGGACGTCCATGGAAATAGCGGATTCGTGGGCACAATTGGCAATGAAAAGTGAATATTCATTGGTGGAGGTAATGGAGTAAGTATGTCTGAAATGATCTCGATGGAGGTTAGGTAGATGATGGTTATGAAGAGGACGAGGACGAGGATGAATATGGGAGAAAATGTTGATTTAAATCGGAGGTGGTGCCGACGTTTGGTGGCAGTGATGGTGGCTGAATTTCAGGGGTAGGGTGTGGGGGTGGGAAATGAGGTAATCCTTTTGTAATTTCTTTTCTTATTTTCTTCAATTTTTTAATTTTCTAATTTTTTTTTTTTGGCTATATTTATTTAATGTGGTAATTTTAAAGTTACCATTTTACCCCCTTTCAATTTGGTCAACATAGATCAAAGTCCACTTTTCTTGATGTGTTTCCATCCATTTAGACTTCGGTTGTTAGTTTCTTAAAGGTTTGGGACTTCCGTTGGCACAAATTGAAAATTACTATAAAGTCCGCTAAAAATTCAAAAATTTGGGATCACTGCTGCAATTTTCCCTTAATCTTATTATCTTAACCCTCGATTTCTTGTGCCAAATAAAGGGTATTTTGGAAAACAATTATACTAGATATACATTTTTGTGTACATATTTTCCTGCATTTTGTCACTTCATCATTATCCCTTTGATTTTCTCAACAATCTTTCTCTTTCATATCTAAAAAAAAGGGATGAACCACATCCCTGACGGTCCCCACCTGCCCTATCATGTCCTGAGTCTTGGTGAATGAGGTAAATCGCAGATTATGCCTCCAAAGGTATAGGGTGGAAGGCTGCTTGTATACTTGCACTTACCCAAGGACCAAATTCATATTTCAGGATTCGAACTCTTGACGCGGCAGTCTCAAGCAAAGTTGAAGTTTTTCCACCTTCCCCTTTTATCACTTGGAGATGTGCCATGTGGCCTTTCTCTTTCATATCTAGATTATGCCACATAAGGAGTATGGTTGTTTGGAAAATGCGCAAGTCTTTAATACTTATATTATTTTATTATTATATGATATTGTAATAGTGTATTAAATGAAGTTTACAAGATTAAGCCCTATTTGACGGGATTAAAACTTAAATTTTAATTAAAATTAAAATTAAAAATTAATTTTAACTACATATTTTATGAAATTATAATATTTTAACTACATATTACATCAATTTTTATTAAAATTTGTTAAAAATTTAATTTTAATTCTCATCAAACAAGAGTTAAATAGAAAATAGAGAAAAAAAAAAAAGATCAATTATCACGTTCAGTTACTTTCGGCATACAAAAAATTTATTGTGAAAGGAATTAAACGAAGGGAAATGTAATTTGTACATAATCATGTACATAGCCATGTACATAATGGTCAAGTGACGGTCCCCTATTGGAGGGGTGTCGGATCGTCACTTGACCATTATGTACCCTGTTTATGTTTATGTAGTATTTTCCTTAAACGAAAGTAGCAAGTCAAGTCAAATTAGTGAAGCTTCCATGAAGTAAAATAGTCAAAGTTGTAATAATTTAGTGGACTGTGCTGGTATAGATATCTAGAAACGACTTTCGTTGACTTTGAAATGGCCACAGGATATTGGTGGCGATTTAGGGTTTTCTCAACTTACTTTTTAAATTAAGTGAAAACTCAACTTTTAAACTTTATTTCCTAACTTACTTATTTCAAAGAAAATTGATTTATTCTGAAACAAATATGTTTGAGAATTGCTTATAACCGATTTAAATAATTAATATATATAAATAAATTACTGATAAGTGGATAATACTTATGAATTCAAAAAAAAAAAAAAAATAATAATAATAAAAAGTAATTCGATCAATTATATATATTATAAACATGTACACAAGAGGTTAGTAAATTTACTTTTTCTAAGCTCTAGTCCAAATCTATTTGGACACATTCAATGAAACAAGAATATAATGGTCCGGTATGACTGTTATAGATCTCTTTTAAAAAGAGTAGTTACGAAAAAATTGATGAATATTTGGTGGTAAACAAAAAAGTTTTGTGAGCATTAAATTAACCGTTTGGTCACATAACTAAATGCTTTTAATTTGATATTTTCATGGCACAATTTTTTGAATGAATCAAAAATTATTTAAAATTTATTCATGACGTTAAAATATGAGACATTAACTAAAGAAATATCACAAAATATGGAATACCACAATTTCTTTTATCAATTTAAAATTCATTTTTAAAATATATAATCATGCATTAACAAATGAAAAACAATTAAGCAAAAACACTTCAAAAAAAAATCTTTAAATTATATACAAAATTATGCATAGGAAAATAATATATATGATATTTTACCATAAATTAATAAGCATAACTAGTGCAGATTTCAAATTCATTTTAAAATAGTTTTAAGTTTTAATTTTTTAAAGTTTAATTTTTTATTTTTCCAATAAGCACTTCTTTAACATCACCCAAAGAACATGTGAAAGTTGGTATCAGGGTAGACCTGCTAGAATGTACGATGTTGGTTGTTGGAGATCACCGCCATGCATTCTTGCGATAATAATTTTGGGACCGCGACATATTTACCAAATGGTTCGGCAAGAAAGAGAAACCGATGAAGAAGAAATCTTTGGGGACGATTGATGATAAAGGCATTAATTGTGAGAATGTGCCTATGTGCTTTGTCAGTTTATTTAGTAGAGCATGGTGAACATTGTAGAGGAAGTCACAATGATGGACACATCTTGTGTTGGTGTTATGACATGCGTTGTGGCGTTGCTATAGATGTCGTCAACCCTAGAAACTAATGTTTATGGGGAAAATGGTGAAGGTTAATGTCAAAATTGATAGCCCAAGAATGATTAATCAAAAGGGTGGTGAATATGTTATTAAAACTTTTTCGAAAAATTAATTTAAATTCAAACAAGTGAGGACTAAATAGATATAAAATAATAAGCGAAAATATAAAAGCAATAAGTACAAGGGGAAATAGGATGCAAATGATATAATTATGGAGGTTCGATCTAAAACAACTATCTACACCCTCTGTTACCATGCTCTCTGGCAAGAGTAAAGCTTTTTCACTACGTTGATTGATTTGTGGTGCAATCCAACTCTTCACAATACTTTTGATGATTTACAAATAAGGAACACCGATCTTTATACAATGTTGAATTTTACGGGACCTCAACACGATCCACAAATTTAAACGAAGTTTGATTTTTAAAAATTAATTCAAATTAAAGTTTTTCAAAGTAAATGATTTGATAAAAATAAATAAGATGTAATATCAATATAGTTTTGCTCAAAAATATTTCACTTAAATGTTCTCAAAAAGTAGTATATTGAATGCAAAGTAAAATGATATTTATAGCAATCAAAACGCTAAAATTTCTAACAAACTAAACGACATACCCGGACATCCGTATACTGAACTGGATAACTCAACTAGCAGTTGTACGTCAAAATTCAGAATGGTTAAAAATTCGACTATTGGACGAATCGGACATCCGCTTGAGCAGTATTTCCCTGAAATTTCTTTCTTGATTGTTTTGAAAATGTAGGCTTTTGAAAGACGTTTTCACTTAGTTTTTTAAGGTAAGTGATACTTGTAAAAAGTTTAAATATCAACTTGAAATTCTTACATTGTGAGAAATAATTTTTATGCAAGTTTTTTATGGAGTAATTTTTCTCGTGCATAAAAATTCATTGATTGAGCTTATAATGATTCATTGCTAAGGATTAAAACATTTTACCTCATCTATATATACTATGTTCGATCGGTTTGACATGAATATTCGATTTTTTCTTGCCTTGATCGATTTGACGTGAATGCTCGGCTTTCATCTCGATTTTCACTAATCGTCAATTGCGAGTTTTTTTGTAGCAAATTTTTTTTTTTTTTGTCTCCAATTGATCAACTTTACAACAGTAACTATGAAGTTTCAAATGTTAGAAATAAAAAATAATTTTTTTGGTATAATCAAAACATGAGGTCAACTATAGGTCAACAAAAAAGGGTGTGTACATAGGTACTACAAAAAGAGTGAGAATCTTCGTCCATCTGGTGGTGGTGCAACAATTGTGGAAATTCTAACCTATCTGCGTATAGGAAAATGCAATGAGAGGGTTGCGCAATAATACGACACTCACTTCCAACTACGAGGGCATTAGCATATTGGAAGGGGGTGACTGTCTTGTATCGAGTGTACTCCCTTCCCCATGTAGCATGACAATATCATCAATAGCTAAGCGTACTGCCTATATTATCAAGAATGCACTAATAATATCAATTATCATTATATTTAGGTATTATGCAGCATCCTACTTATAAGTGTGAGTATGTTGGTTTGTTTCGATCTTGCCAGCATGTGCAAGGGAAGAAGGATATCCTAGGACGTGGGACCTTGAGAGCCGCACGGGCGGTCCATGATGCAACATCTTGCAAGAAAGTTAAAATAAAAAATAGATATAACTTTTTGGACTACTTTCTTCCTCTCGTTGAGAGTAAAGCACCAAGAACCACCCTACATTTGAAAGATATTGGTCTCAACTCAGGAGAAAGATCTGGTAAGAAACATTCACTAAATGTAGTTGCATTTAAAGCTAACTGGATATCGGTTCGAGGTGTTGGACAACCCAAAAGCAATCAGTATCCACTATGTCAATAATGTATCCACACTCTTTGGCAACAATTGGACCCCCTAGAACTACAATGGCCACGACTATCTTAGTTGGAAAAACCCTGCCATGCTCTTAGACTGCGCAACGATCACTAAACCATGTTAATTCCTTATCATCGTCGTGGAATTAATGAGACCCAAACCGAATGCTCACCTTCGACTCCTTGTGCTTCTTCCCTTTGTTCTAGGCCTTCAGCCACTCCACTAAATCAAGTAACACCTCCGGAACCCTAGCCAACGAACCATATACCACTCTATTTGACTCCTCCGAATCACCCACATTGCACATCCCACCAGGTTAGTTCTTTATCGATACACAACGGATAAATGACAAAATATACATCACTTGCATCTAATGTATATTAGACGTTAGCTATTCCTCTTGACACATGGCTCTATTTTCCGTACAAGATTGGTTAAGCTTAAAAAGTTTACTGTAAATAAATCATGCACTAAACTAGATGGTAAATAAATCATTTTTATAGTAAAGTAAAATTACTTCAAACTTATATTTCAAGTTAAAATTAAAGGAGAAAATAAAGTTATCGAATCACATATTTCGAACGGGAACGTTTGAACTTTTCATTTAGCTTAAACAAACAAGAAGCTTTTGGCTCCTCCGTGAGAGAAAAGTTGTTCCCACTAGTTGCCGGCCTTTTCATTCATGCCACCCCCACCCTACCAATAATAGACTAACATTATTATAAGACCCCATTTTTCCTCCTTGCTACCAACAAAACACAAGGAACCGAAGTGGAGTAATTCGACTTATAATAATTCCAAGAGGCCCGTTTCTCCTTTAAGTTCAAATTTGCAATCGATCATTTTATGATCAACAAAAAAGCTTCTCTCAAAGGCTAATTGATGGAGTATTATGAGACAAAAGGACCCATTACCCTTTTCACCACTGCAAGTTAAACCCCACTTTCACTTTGTATATTTAATCATACCATCAAGGTCAAACTTTAAGCAAACACGGGGATAGGAGACCCCACCTCTTTAACACACCCACCTAACCGAAAGGTCATAAATGGTTTGGACTAATACATTTTGATTTTGGATTCATTCAAAAAAATTTCATCATGGGATAGGAGGAAAATAAGTTAAATTATCACATTGTGTTAATTTTAGTAATAGTCCCTTAATTAGCTTGTTAGAAATTTAAGAATAATTATTGAAGTAATTTCTTTATCATTGTGGTGACTCAAGTTTTTAATGGTTACACTAATGATTCTTCTCTAATTTACCCAATTCTCAATAATTTAAGGTTCTATATCCTCAAAAGAAATGGAGATAGAGTTCGACTCACAAGCCTTTATTGTTTTTAGATGCCACAAGGGAACAAGTTATGTGATGAAGACTTCATCGACTGAATCTAATCAAGGTTGTCGTTTTTTGAGTTATGCAGATTTTGAGGTAAGATTACTGCGGTCATTGACGAAGTTGAAGTAGTTAAGAGTGGATTAAGTTTTGAGTAATATTCAAGAGTGAACTAAATTTTGTGCATTTCAACTCAAACGTGTTATTTACACCCTCACCCCACCCCACCCCACCCCAAACGGGTTTTGGTAGCTTCTTGTAATCAAAGCAAGTAGACTTTAAACCTTCCTTTTATTTTCCCCCTCCTTTATTGAATGTATTGGAAAGTGGTTTTGCTTTCTTAATGGGAAAAGAAATTAAGTAAGGAGAAGCACCAAGGAAGCAAAAGATAACCATTGGTTCCCCCTTTACAGAAGTACAAGAATTGTGTCATCATTGTTAAAAGGATACCATTAGACTGTAAAAAGGTCGATTTGATGTGGATATATTAGTTAAAGCTTCAATGAAAAGGCACATAACATTAATTTTTCTATTCCTCGTCAAAAGTGGCAGAAGAAAAAAAAAAGCTACTTTATTTTATTTAAGTAATGGTGTGGAAATTTTGATACATTATTAAACACTGATCATATATTACTTTACACCCAAGCATTCAACTTTTATAAGAGTAAAAAGATCGAATAGGATTTAAGAATAATTAGTTACTATATTGGATACATATGTTTAAGATTAAACAGACATCATGCGTAAGACAATTAGACCACAATTAAACATCAAAGTTGAGGTTCAAATTCTGTTATTAAAAGTTCAGACAAATCTTTAGCAAACCATTTTACGCAAAGGCTCATGATAGAAAGCTGGTGGAGTTAGAAATATTTATTTTATTAAGGGTTTTATTATTCTCAATGTTTGCTTTAGGCTTGTCCATTTATACATCACTAAAAACTAAGTTTCATCGCTTTAGCACTTGTGGGTTCCACAAAATTTAGCCCCCATTTGATAATCATTATATAGAAAAATCATTTTTTTATATAATCATTTTAACCACACATTCACACAATAAATTATTCCGCACGTAAATCCAAAATTTTTACTATTTTTAAAAACAAATTTTCCTAAAAATCACTATTTAAAAGATTATTTTTCACAAATAATGGTTGTCAAATTGTGGTTTAATTGTAATAGCAGTACTCTTCTCTCTCTCGCTCTCTTAATTTTTTAAAATTTTTTTGCAAAGGAATCTTGTAGTAATAAAACTTGAATTGAGTGGGTGATTATTATAAATCTTTTGTTAGAGTTTAAGTGAAGTTTTGGATCAACACACGTTGAAAAATAAGTAAATAATTTGTAGTTAGGGTTGAAATATTGTCAATTGAATCTAGAGCATTTGAAATGCATCGAGAGACAAAAATTGACTAGATATTAGAGATAAAGTACAATATTAGCGTAGGTGAATACAAGTATAATAATAAATTGAGACGAGCTTTGAATACAAGATATACCTCATAATTCGAGGGAGCGCAATCAGACTATGATTCCAGATGGATAAGCTTCATTGTCAATACAAAATCAATCCTCTCTCTTCTCATGCCTTGAATGACACTTCTTAACTTGGTTTAGGAACGAACTCTTCTTTGTCACTATAATCGATGCCCGTCAATATCTTCTTTTCTATTTTCTTGTTATAATATTTAAATACTGTCCTTATTGTTGAGGACTGAAATGCTTTAATACCAGATTGTTGTGTAAAGATAAAAAATTAAACCATAATATGATGTAATTGATTACAAGTGTCGCGGCAGTGTTCCAGGAGTCGTCAAAACGGTGTTTTCGGGACTCTGTTTCATATTACATTTCTCTACTAAACAACCAATCCAAGCGGCTCCAACCCACAATCAATATATTTACCTCGGTTGCTCCTCAATCTCACCCATAAAAGACAAGCTAATGGTAATGATTTGTAAACTAAAAAGGCACGAGAAAAACAATAGAGTAAACACGAGATGGAGGCCAAAACACAAAGAAAGCCACCGATTTTTCCTCTCCAATTCTATAGTCACGTTTTTCTCCTTTCACAACACAAATCATACACAAAACGGTTAAGACAAAGACACCATATATATATATAGGCTAGGTTAGGCTTTAGTTGGACCAATACAAGAGGTTAAATGCGTCAATATTCAAATCCATCCAAGAGATAATATATATAGGCCATGAGCAATATTAATTGTTTAAATTACTTCCAACAGTCTACGTTGTTTTCGGGTTGAGGCTTTGGACTTGGTTGTTGGTATAATTTAATCCAACGTTTTCATCATTGCCCGAGATTCATTGGGTATCAACATCCAACAAATCTTCAACTTGATACCTAATCAATCTGCAAGCAATCAAAATATAAAGTTAACGCTTGCATAATCAAGGTAACTAATAAAATTGGAATCACAGACCTTACCTCATGTTTTGGGCCCGAAACACATATTATACCTATTTCATGTGCTCACTAGGGCTAAGGTCACAAACAAATACCCAAGTAGAAGCAGATAATCACAGGAATCAATCAAAAGCAAATAAATATGCGATAGAAATATCATATAGGAAAATCCACATATCTTTTCCAAAATACGTTCACACTGAACAATAGATTAACATTAAGTTAATCAATTAAGTGGTTAATACTTATGCAACAAATGCATAAATGACCCCACGAAAAGATTTCACCACACCACACTCATCCTATTCCATTCAGTGTTGCTCACACCTCGAGAACACATATCTCACCTTATCGCCCCCCATGCTCCCTAGACTAATAACACAACTCATGTCTAACTGGTAAATCTTTATAGATCCTAAGTTCTCGGGATAATCCTCTATCACCACATCACTTTTCCAAACCTAAATGGATAATGGGTCTCCATCTAACAGAAGTGATAGAAGTGTCTCTCTCGTACTCCACATGATCAGGGTCTCTTCCAGATAAAGGATTCTAACATTTAATCATATCTCCACTCATGATCCAAATGCCACACTCAACATCCCTGGTACAACCACCAATANCCAACATTTAATCACATTTCCACTTGTGATCCAAATGTCACACTCCACATCCCCGGTACAAACCACCAATGTACCCTTAATCACCAATAGATACTCAATATACATACTATTAATGCATCTTAACCCACTATGCATGCAAACAATTACACCAAATGATTAAATTGCTCTTAAATTCATGCAGATGCACATATTAAACACATTGAAAATGCACATATAAGCTTGCAACATAATTAAACAATCACACACATGCAAAAATAATTACACACGGATGCATATACATTAATTAGGTTTACTCTCAATAAACCTTACTAGGGTCATCACTCGAACCTATAACTATATTCGTCTCACCTCTCTCCTTACCTTTCATTTTATTATCATTATTAGGACAACCTATTTCACTATGTCCAAATTTACCGCAGTTAAATCACATTTTACTTTTCGCACTTACCTTAGAGCAACTATGACTATGATCGAATCTTGAACATTGACTTCGTTGAAACAGAAAACTAACAACACCAAAATGTCAAGAAAAATGTCAGGAACAAATTGCCTGAAGACATTATCGACAGAAAACCCTTCACGCGCCTCCTACACTCTCTACGTGTGGTCTCCACGTGCCTGACTGCCGAGACCGTCTCTACCTGCATGTTACGCTATTGGTCTCCGTTTCACCACCGGTCTCTTGATTGGCCAAAAATCACGAAAATAGGTCCAGTTTTTAGGCAGTTTTCTAACAGTTTTTCGATCTATTTTTCTGCTTTGTTTCAGCCGATTTTTAGGTCAGTTTTTCGAGCCAAATCCATCATCTTGAAGCTCTTATACCAATTATCGCGAAAACTTTCTCCAAGGGTTGTCAAAACAGTGTTTTCCAGGTTCAATTTCATGCTACCTTTCTGTGTACCAAACAACCAATCCAAACAACTCCAACCCACAACCAATATATTCACATCGATTGTTCCTCAATCTCATCCATAAATGACAAGATAATGATGATAGACCACAAAGGCACAAGAAAAACAATAAAAGAAACATGAGATGAAGGCCAAAACACAAAGAAAGCCACTGGTTTTTTCCTCTTCAATTCTACGGTCACGTTTTTCTCCTTTCACAACACAAATCACACACATAATGGTAAGGACAAAGACACCATATATCTATTCTAGGTTAAGCTTTAGTTGGACCAATAAAATAGGTTAAGTGGACCAAGATTCAAAATCGTTTAAGAGGTAATATATATGAGCAATGAGCAACATTAATTGTTTAAATTACTTCAAATGGCTCACGTTGTTTTCGGGTTGAGTTTTTGGATTTGGTTGTTGGTAACAATTTAATCCAACATTTACATCATTGATATAATAACAACATAATTTCTAGAGAATTGAGATTTTATTATAATATGAAGAGAAAATACAAAGATTATATGTTTACAATGTTTCTAACTTTTAACTTTTTTAAAAAAAAATACAATAAAGAGCCAACTAATTATAGGGAATAATTAGGAAACATCCAAACCCTTATAGTGGAGTTGTAAATAAAGTAGAATGCCAAAAATAGAGTCTAAAATGGAAAATGAGACCAAAATAGCGATGGGAGCAGACAAGCAGCGGCATTGGCCTTGTTGTTAATAATTATAGCTGCGGCGCCTAAGCGTTTCGTCTCCGACCCAAACTCCTTCCAATGATATTTTTCTTCATTCTAAAGTTTTTCTCAAGTCCAATACAAATTCTTATTCTCAATGGGCTTCCAATTAGAATTTCAACTAAAATTTGTCAAGAAAACTTGAATAGGATTTCACAATTGCATTTCAAATAGGATTTTAATTAATGGCACTTTAATTAAAATTTTTAATTACTTTCAACAAAGAATTCGAGTCACACCCAAAGTCTAACGATTTTCACCTTTGCACGAATTCTACTGCAATGAACAAAACTTCAAAATTCTACACCAGTGACAAATTTCGCTGTAAGGAGTAAATTTTAATACTTCAATGAAAAACACAAATGATCTTCTCTATCAACAATTCCAATTGAAAATATTCTCCACCTCTGCTATCTCAATTAGGGGCAAAAGTGATCTAATGGCCACTAAACAAGGTTGAAACAAGCCCTCTAACAGAATTACAACTGAATGCATTAAAAAAGGATATTAGCTAGCATTACACTCTTAGCCGCATTTGAACCATCAATAGAATCATCAAAATTGTACCTATGTGGAATATTATGACCAAAAATGGGTCTATTTCTAACAATTGAATATGATAACACCATCGATAATAGTGGCAAGAAGGATTTTACACATATATTTAAAATTCAATTGAGATGTATTTTTAAACGAAGACCCCAAATTAGACTCCATGATACAGAAACCAACTCTAAATCCATCCAAGTTCTTAAAATATGCATATTACTCGAAGATTCTGTATTGCCCAGTAAGATATATAAATGGAATTTTCTATGTCCCATCAGCACAACACGGGCTTCTTTGATAACTTTCAAAACTTTACCTTCAACAGTGTACCTGTACCCTTTTGAGTCAAGAGTACTTAAGAAGATAAGATTTTTCTTCAAATTTAGAACGTGTCTTACTACATCAAGTGTTCTAACCGTCCCATCAAACATCTTTATTCTGACCCGACTAATACCAGCTGTCCGACAAGATATGTTGGTACCAGTCATCACAATACCATTTGAAATTTTTTCATATGTTAAAAGCAATTCCCAATTGGGTGATATATGAAAAGTTCAAATTGTATCTAAAATTCAAACCTCATCAAGTTTGGAGTCGTAGTCAGACATAAGTAGAAACTCTCCATCACTACCAGGACTTTCTGCAATACTTGATTCTCTTAAAGTTTTTAATTGTTAATTTGTAGTTGAATTTGATTTATTCTGTAACTTATAATAATCGTTTACCAAGTGCCCCCATTTTCTTGCAATAATTATAAAAATTGAAGTTAGATTTTGACTTACCCTTCAAATGACCACCATGAATAATAAGACCATCTCCATGAGATGTTACAAGATACTTCATCTTCTCCTTTAAATATAGAGTATCGTAAACTTCTTCGATGGTGAGAATATCACGACTATATAGTATCGTGTCTCTAAAAGATATGTATGAGGCCGACAATGAACACAACAAAATCAATCGCAAGTCTTCTTTATCATATTTGACCTCCAATGTCTTTTAATCAGCTATAATTTCTTTAAAAGCAGCAAGGTGATCCTCAAGAGATGTACCTTTTGTCATATGATGAGAATATAGATGTTTGTTCAGATGCAATTTGCTAGTATGACTCTTCGTCATGCGTAATTGCTCCAATCTTAACAATAAAACAGCGGCTGACTTCTTCTTCAAAATGTCCTATAGAGTATTATTGGAAAGATGAAGATACATTTGAGATAGAGTCTTATGATCTCTCTGTTTTTTCTCCTCCATAGTTCAAATTGTGGATATCTTGTCAAATCCTAACAATACGTAATCTAAATTCATTTGAGCAAGTAGTGCTCGCATTTTCACCTACTGTAAAGAGAATCTTGTATTCCGATCTAATAGCGGAATATTATACTTCATTGTTGTCATCACAAAAAATCTCGATCTTCCCAAGAATTTCAATACCAAAGGCTCTGATACCAATTGTTGTGGACTAAAATGTTTTAATACCAGTTCATTGTGAAAAGATAAAAGATTAAGTCACAATATGAAGTAATTGATCACAAGGATATAAGAACAATATAATTTGCAGAGAATTGAGATTTTAGTATAATATGGAGAATGATACAAATATTATGTATGAAAAGCCAACTATATATAGAGAACAATAAAGGGACATCCAAATCTATATAGTAGAGTTATAAATAAAGTAGAATACAAAAAATGGAGTCCAAAATAGAAAATGATACCAAAATAGTGAAGGGAGCAAAACAGGTAGCGCCAAGGCATTGACCTTGTTGTTAATATTTACAGCTGCAGCGCTTGCCCCTAGGTGCCTCGTCTCCAACCCAAACTCCTTCTAATGATATTTTTCAAATCCAATACAAATTTCTATTCTCAATGGGCTTTCAAGTAGAATTTCTATTAGAATTTGCTAAGAAAACTTAAATAAGATTTTACAATTGTATTTCAAATTGAATTCTAATTAATGTGTGCTTTAATTCGAATTTCCAATTATATTCAAAAATGAATTCAAGTCACTCCCAAACTCTAACATTTATATTCTGGTTATGTAAAATTTAATAATTTGTATACTTTCCATCTGCAGAAACATCTAAATAATTGGAGAAAATATCTATTAAATATTGATATCATCTCATAGACAAACAAATCTTCACTTCTAATGATCATGTACACCACTTCAACTATTAGTATTCGTAAAATATTGTTATTTAAATGTTAGCTTACAAAGCAGTCTCGACCTTATAATTATGTAAAGTAATTTTGATTTATTTAATTTTACAATTAATCGATCAACTTCACACACACATTAGAAGATATAAAAGATCTATACGAATCATGGACGGCACGAGTACATGTTTAAGGGGGAGCATGCAATAAACAAAGGTATTTGACAAAGGTTTTGACAAATAATTTTGACCATTGATTAGTTTCTAATTCAATGGTTTACATAAATCATCATTTTAAAATCCAAATTAATTCAGGCCTGCAAATTCAGAAGGATTTCGACTCCCGATCCCCGGAACATTGGTATCGACAGTTGACTTAAAACGCGGCAAGTGATGATCGGTAAGAAAATCAGTCGACCGACAATTTTAAAATCAGAGCTGTGAAAACAAAATCCTCAACAGTTTTGTTAAAGTAAGATTGCTACATTTGTTCTATCATCAATTTAATTCTTACAATTCATTTATCCTAATTTGGATCTACTATTTTTTCAAAAAATTTATGATTATCATACAACAAAAAACACCAATTGAAAAATATATGGCTGGTAGGAAGGAGAAGTAGCAGGGGGTCTATAACCCCCCCCCCCTCCCCACCCCCTTAATTCATTTGGTTGGGGGAGGGCTTAACTAGGAAGTTAGGAGGAATTTTCTCCCCCTGTTTGTCGGTTTAATGGGGAAGGATGCGGTGGTGGGTGGATGAAGGGTGAAGTGAAGAATGTGATAGTTATTTTATTTATTTTGTTATGATTTATGTAAACCATTGGGTTAGAAACCAATCAATGGTCAAGATTATTGGTCAAAAACCTTTGTCAAATATTTTTGTTCATTGCCATGTTTAAGTGTTGATGCCTAAGAATTGACTGGCCAATTTTGCTTAAACTCGTGGTTACGATATACGCTTTCTTTGAGAGTATAATAATTAATTTTGGACGTGCACGTAATGAAAGCTTAGACGTTGAATGAAGGGTTCTTGTGTGTGTCAAATAAAAGGACGCAAACCCTCATGAGAGTGGCAAAGTCCTTAGTGTATACAAAAACGACATCGTTAATTAAATAATGACAATAGAATAAGCTTATATTTGGTATAAATTAAACTTAGATTTATAATAGATTTTGATAAAATTTAATAAAATATGTAGTTGAAAATTTATGAATCTTAACTGTTAGTTTCGACTTGAAGTTTTTATCAGCTGTTAATCTAAACCAAACAGGGCTAAATAACCCACCTTAAGGCCAATATTTTGCCATTTGGGACAGGAGGGAAGACTCTAAAACTTAAAATTTAACTATTAGAAGAAAAATTAAAGTAACATTGAGTTGATATTTTATAAAAGTAGTGCTGCTACTTTCAATAAATTATTCTCAAATCACGTCTGGGCTAATTTATCACCAAGACGTCAATAATTACAGAGCAAATGATGGAAACACCTCTTCAGGTAACAAACTATTACAAAAGTATCATATATCGACATTTTAAACTTAAGAATAAAAATATAGAAAATGGAAAAAAAATGATCAACAATATTTTGAACCTAGCATAAAGACTAAACCACACCGTACTATTTGCTCGAAAGCAACATTACAGTAAAATTTCGATAAATGAATACTCGATAAATTAATAATCTCGCTTAAATAATAAAATTATTAGATCCCGACTTGGACCAGCGTACTAAATTAATAACCCCGTTAGACGTATAAAATAATATATTTTTAGATCCTTTAAGGCTCAACAAATATATAAAATAATAATTTCTTAAATTCATAAAAGTTTATATTAATAACTGTAGATTTATGTTTCATGTGTACGTGAAATAACTTGATCAATGAATCTTCCAAAATATTAAACTTTGAAGTCAATGCATATGTTTAATTTTGAATTTCACCACAAACAACGTTTTTTTTATATGTATTATAGCAAAATATGATACAAGTTATAAAAATATTAAATACTCTATAAATTAATAAATATTCATTTGTTAATATATTAATAATTCATCTAAAATAATATATATATTTTTTATTTCAGCATTATTATTTTATAGAGGTTTTACTGTTTGAGCAAGACAAAAGGTTTTATATTTCTAATTAGAAAAAAAAGGAGGGAGAAAAACACAATAATTGTAGTACATAATTTATAAGCGCAAGAGTAGAATTTACTCATTAGAAATGCAATCAATTCAAATTGGAGTACAACCCCCATTCAACTACATTCATTAATGAACGTTGGGACATACCTCTTCCCCTTCATCCTCATAATTTATTTAGCATCAAACTATTAGGTGCACATTCAATGTGAAGGTAACTTTGATTGGAAAATAGAAAATAAAGTTTGAATTCTTTTTTTGAAAAATTATTGACATTTGNAATAATAATATCATCATCACGGGCATATTATTTATGGAAAAATGAAGTTTGAATTCTTTTTCCGATAATAATACTGGTTTATAAACTCCAAGAAAATCGTAGATATTGGATCTTAAATCTCCTAATGTATCTCTTACAATTTCTTAATTTCTCACTAGCATATAAAGAATCAAAGTAATTTTAAGATAGGCAGTTTGGCCGACTCTTTATAAAGAAGTTATTAGAAATGAAGGTACATATTTACAACCAAATTAAAGAGCTATGTCATTACTCGTCATTGAAGTCTAGAATAATTGTTGCTTGCAAGCTATATATTAATCAGAAATTCAATATTTTTGAATATGTCAATACAGATATTATATTTTTGACGTCTTTTTTTTTATTAATATATATAAAAATTTTAAAAGTGGACTTCTATATTAGAAATATAAATCATATCTAAACCTGAAACCAAATTTAGATGCAAACATCCTAGTTTAAAATAACCAAAAGCCTAGGATCTACATCATGCCAGAATATTAGGATTCACGGATTTGGGTTATATATACCTGGATCCATTATGAACGATTGTTTACTGTTACGGAATTACTACGACAATCGATCACAACGAAGGGGTGTGATTTGTGATCTTCCTCAACTAAATCTCCCTATTTCCTCAATGGGACTGCCGCCTCTCTTCCAAATTGGGAGAAAGGAAATTATGTATGATTTGGTGTGTTGGGGACCATAACCAAAAGATCTTTATATGTTGCATAATTAGAGTTCTCATAATCCTCTATTTATAACAATATTGGTATCTACTCAATTAGTCCATAAATTTACTCCCAATGAACTTGTGATATACACAGTCATCAACAACATTCGCCTCAAAACCGTATGAGGTGATGATTTGATGGAACTTGTGATACCATTGACGGAAAGCCTATTTAAGATCATAGATGAATTTCTTCAACTTGCAGACCACAGACTTTGGATCTCCTGATACAAAGTTTTCTGGCTGTACCATGCAAATCGCCTCTTCAACATCTCCATTGAGAAACGTAGTCTTGACATCCATCTGATGTAACTCCAGATCAAAATGAGCTACCAGTGTCATTATTGTTCTAAAAGAGTCTTTCGAAGTACCGGAGAGAACGTCTCTTTGTAGTCTATGCCTTCCTTTTGAGTAAAGTCTTTAGCGACTAGACGAACCTTGTATCTCTCGACGCTGTCCTTTGAATCCCTATTGGTTTTAAATATCCATTTACAATCATGGGCTTCACACCTTTAGGTAACTCGACAAGATCCCAAACGTCATTGTCTTCCATAAACTTCATCTCATCCTTCATGGCATCAATCCACTTCTGAGAGTTAGAACTGCACATGGCTTGATGGAAATTGATTGAGTCATCCTCCGTTAAACCAATGCCATTCTCATGTTCTTGGAGAAAGACGATATAATCATCTAGAAATTTCATTTCTTCTCTCCCTAGTGGATCTCCTCAATGACACTTCTTGAGATTATTGAGTTTGTTCTATAGGTAATGCTTGAGGAAGAATCCCATTGTTGTCTTGGTCTGGAACAATGTCGGGATAGGAGCTTGAACGTTGTCATATAGGTCTGGAATTGTATGTTGAACAACAATAAGTATAGAGATCTAATCGTCGTCAATAACATATTCTTCTTCAAAGACAACATACCTTATGTTTTCTTCCCCTTCCCCCAAACTCAATATCCTCAAGGAATCTCGGATTTCTCGTTTCAAAGAAGGATCTTGATGTGGATTGTAAAACTTATATCCTCAAGAGCATTCAGCGTAACCAACGAAATAGCAGCTAACCGTTCTTGAGTCCAATTTTCTTTCATGTGGCCTATAAGGCCGTGCCTCAGCTAGACAACCCCAAATGCATAAGTGCCTAATACTAGGCTTCTTGCCTGTCCAAAGCTCATAGGGGATTTGGCAACTGCTTTGCTCGGTACCCTGTTAAGGATGTATACTGCGGTCTTCAAAGCTTCTCCCTAAAGTGACTCTGGCAAGGAGGTATGGCTAATCATACTCCTTACCATATACTTAAGAGTTCGGTTTTGTCGCTGTGCAACACCATTCATGCTGGGTTTGCCCGATATGGTGTATTGCGAAACTATTGCACACTCATTGAGAAAAATAGCGAAGGGTCCTGGATGTTGTTCTCCCGATCCATAATAATTTCTATAGTATTTACCACCACGGTCAGATCTGAGAACCTTTATTTTCTTTCCAATTTGAAGTTCAACTTCAACTTTGAAAATTTTGAAAATGTCCAGGGATTGTGACTTTTCGTGTATCAAATATAGGTAACCGAATCTAGAGTAATCGTCTATGAACATAATGAAGTACTATTGTCCATTCTAAGAAGCCGTAGGGAATGGATGACAGATATCAGTATGCATTAGTTCTAAGACGTCGGTAGCTCTCTCGGCACCTAATTTTCTAATATTTGTTTGTTTCCCCTTGATGCACTCAACACAAACTTGGAAGTTTGTTAAATCTAGGGGCTCAAGAATTCCATATAACACAAGCCTCTGAATTCTCTGCTTAGAGATATGACCTAAACGCTTGTACAATAAGGTATCGAAATTCTCACTTAATTTTAGCTTTGTACCACGTGAACTTGTTTCCAGTATTTCGTTATAGGAACTAACAACATCAAACATATACAGATTATCAATTAAATAACCGGAACCAACAAAATTTGAATATTGATAGAGACTAACTTTATTATTTCTAAATGAATAAGAAAATTCTGATTTGTCCAAACTAGAAATAGAAATAAATACGGTGCAACAAAAGTCTCAAAGAAATCCAAATAAAACCCAGTTTTTAATTGTAATCTGAAAGTCCCTATAGCCTCCACTGCAACTTTATTGCCGTCGCCCACAAAGATGAATTTTTCAGTATTACTTGGCGGTCGACTCCACAGGCAACCCTACATAGACATACTTATGTGAGTAGTAGCACCAGAATCTACCCACCAAGTATCCTTAGATACATAAGCTAAATAAACTTCAGAACAAACTAAAGTTAGAAGCATACCCTTCTTTACACGCCAGGCAGCGTACTTGGAACACTCTTTCACGTGTTCCGCTTTCTTGCAGAAGTAAGGAAAATTCCTCATCCTACTTCTTTTGTTTCTTCTACTTAGAAGTTCCTTCCGCAGTATCCTTAGCTCTCTTCCTTTTCTTGTTCTAAGAGGTTGACGCCAAGTGAGTACTCTCAGTCTTATCACGATGTTGCCTATTTTCTTCTTGTACACCGTGAGATATAAGCTCATTGAGGGATCATTTGTCCTTCTGAGTGTTATAACTCATTGAATTGCCCAAAGTGTGCAAGAAGAGATATCAAAACCAAGTGTACGAACAAGTTCTCAGACAGCTCCAACTTAAGCGACTTGAGTCTCGATGCGAGATGAAACATCTCCATGATGTATTTCCTTATGTTCCCTTTGCCCTTATACTTTATCGCGACGAGTTTAGCCTAAAGGTTACTCGCCTTTGATTTTTCGTTCTTAGCAAAATATTGCTCAATTTCCTTAAGGAACTTCTTGGCGCTTTCGCTCTCAGTAATAGAGCCCTGAAACGCTTCCGGAATGGAACATTTCATGATCATCAAAGACATTCGGTTAGGGCGATTCCACCTCTCAATGATAACTTCATTGGGGTTTTCCGGAGTATAAATGGGTCGATCTGAACGAAGTGCTAGATCCAAATCCATACAATTGAGGACAATCTCTACGGTTTCTTTCCAGACCTTAAAGTTCATTCCGCTCAACATCGGGATGTTATTGACTTGGGCAGAAACGTTCGTAGCAGTAGCAACATAAACTGGATAAAGAACAAAATAAAGAAATATAAGACATGCACAAATAATCCAAATTGGGGATCCATATCAAGATACCTAGTACGACATTAATTCCTAGTTTTTGGACGTAGAAATTAACTGTAAGTGGTATTCTCAATACAATGATCAAGTACTGACAATCAGTTCTGTCAAGCAATATCCTTTCTTTGGACCGACTGTTGTTCACATGAAATATCTTTATAATTGTCACACATTTATCATCGTAGGTGCATTGTTATTTGGCCAAACTATGTTTTCGGGCCGAGCATAGTTCGCATAAATGACTCCGCACAAAGAATCTATGTATTTTTAGTGAAACTAATTTACATAATAGGGGTTACTTTGGCAACATGTTGCTTCAATCAATTTAACTAAAAATACTAGTCATCCAAAAGAAATAATCAAAACCAAAGTTTGAATTTATTTTAAACTTTAAACCTTTTTCAAGTCCAAATGGGCT
This sequence comes from Fraxinus quadrangulata, assembly GCA_903798255.1. Taxonomy (NCBI): domain Eukaryota; kingdom Viridiplantae; phylum Streptophyta; class Magnoliopsida; order Lamiales; family Oleaceae; genus Fraxinus; species Fraxinus quadrangulata. The sequence goes on along the minus strand of CAIGRB010153432.1, from coordinate 46,129 downwards.
AGCCCATAAAATAGGATTGTAGGTCACTCAAATCCAAGCAAACATGGCCATCACTTTCGTCCACGTTTAGTGTCCAACAATTCAACAAACTGAATTCATTAAAAAAAATATGGTAATATCCTCATTTAAAAAAAAACATTCTTTTACAAAATTGAAACTTGATTCAATGGCCGAATGCATCAAAAAACAACCAACAATTATTATATTATGAATCAAAATCCAATTTAGATATTCTTGAATCTGAATTGATAAGGAAAAAATGACCTCAAGTATTCTTAAACTTTAAGGAATTTCACAAAATCCAAACATTCTATTCGAGAAAAAATAATCCAAACACCATATGAATAGAATATGCACAAATCCTAATAATCTAACAACGATGACCACTCTGATACCAATTGTTAGAAATATAAATCATATTTGAAACTGAAATCAAATTTAGATGCAAACAACCTAGATTAAAATAACCAAAAGACTAAGATCTACATCATGTCAGAATATTAGGATTCACGGATTCGGGTTATATACCTGGATCCATTATGAACGATTGTTTACTGTTGCAAAATTACTACGACAATCGATCACATACTGATGAACACGAACGAATGGGTGTGGTTTGTGATCTTCCTCAACCAAATCTCCTTATTTTCTCAATGGGACCGTCGTCTCTCTTCCATATGGGGAGAATGGAAACTATGTATGAGTTGGTGTGTTGGGGACCATAACCAAAAGATCTTTATATATTGCATAATTAGAGTTCTCATAATCCCCTATTTATAATAATATTGGTATCTACTCAATTAGTCCATCTTTATTAAATATAATTGAATTAAATATGTTGCCATTAAATAGAAAATCATTGATTTTCCTAACTTTCTAAATATTTAGGAATTGCCTTTAAATAGAAAAACTTTTGGTTTTTTTTAACCTCCTAAATATTTATGAAAACAATTGGTTTTCCTAACATTCTCACTCGACAGTAGCATCAAACAAGGGAACAAAAGCCATGTTGTATATCAACTTGTGTATTAAATTAAGCATAAAAATATCGACATGTCTATGAGACCTATTATTCATTACAAAAATCATGTTTTTCAAAAAAATAAGTGGCTTGGGAACATACCATCTTATTTATTTGATTTTCTTCGAAAATAATTTATAATCCCTAAAAAAAAATTATCACTTAAAAATTTTCGAAGGGAATAGTTTTAAAAATGATATATCCCTGAATAAGCTTTATCACATCTACTTTATTGATTTCTCTCTATTTAAATTTTCTACTTCTTACACAAATAATATTTTTTTTTATATACAGGAATCGAGTGGAAATGATACGTTGCTCTTTTATATTTTTGTTTTAACATTGTTATTTATAGTATATATGCTGCACACAAGAATATACTTTGTTACAAGTGACAAGCCCTTTTATTCATCATCTTCAACAAAAGACATCGGTTGAAACTTTTTTACTTTAAATATGCGATTTTGCTTTTTAATAGGGATGTAGGAAAGCAATAAATTGTGCATATTGAAGTTGCAAAATGAACGTCACTTGATTCTTATTCTAAAAAGAAAAATGCAGCAAAATTTGCTTCTCTTTCACCCCTACCACATTTTCGAAGAAGTGTCAAACTTTAGGTCCCCCATAGGCCCATACAGCCATATAT
>CAIGRB010153432.1:28428-43666 GCA_903798255.1 Fraxinus quadrangulata | reverse complement strand
ATATATATATATTCTTACATTTTTCAGGTGATCACATTTTCTCTACAAAAACCTCAACTTTGTTTACATCTCCTCCATTCCAATATCAGAAGAAAATATTCTTAAATTCATTTTTCATTTTGAGAGGTTAGCATTTACAAATTATTTAATGTTTTTATCTTTTAACTTACTATTTTTGAATTTTTTTACATACAATGTAATTATATTAATTTGCAATTTTACAAATTTTATTTACAAATTATTTAACGTTTTTATCTTTTAACTTACTATTTTTGAATTGTTACATACAACGTAATTATATTAATTTGCAATTTTACAAATTTTATTTATTCATTCGGTTTGATTTTGCATATATTTTTGAATAAATATAGCAATGTTCTCCATAAAATATTGTCAACGATTCCCTATTTAATAAAGCATTAGATAAATTATTTGTGAAGATTTTGTCATTTGATAGTTAAGCATTGATCAACATACTTAATGCTATGAAGAATGTATTTCAATCACACCCCTTAAATGCTACTCCTTAGGTGCTAACAATAAATATCGACAGTTGAACTACCTAAAAAACTATGGAGACCTCATTTCAAATGTTGAACTCGACACTTAGTAAATGTCAGGAAAGACATTTAATCTGTCGTTTTCACTGGTTTGCTATTGTTTGATATAATTTATCCGTAGGTACTGCTTACACGCTATTAAAGTCCGATATGTTAATTTTGCCAAATGCTTATAATTGCTATCTGAAATATTAAGTATGAATAATAATATGAGATTCTTCGTGTTGCACGAGAGACATTTTGTGTATGTAGGTGACGAATGAAAGTGGTGAGAGAACAAAACCACTTCAATCATAATATTAAGGCGTTCCTCTTACATGAGAATTGGATAACCTATTACATGGTCCAGAGGTTGAAAACATTATTGACGATGATGAGCAACTATCACCATATTCCACGGTATCGGACATATACAAGTGGTTGCAACTATCGTATGGAGGACATTTTGTGCACGTAGATATTCGTGACATAAGTGTGATGTTTATGATATTAGATCTCCCCATACACTAGAAATTCTAGGTTATTAATGAAAAATTTAACCTTAGATTTGTTTTACTCTTCTTACTTTAGTTGTTAGAAATTTATAGTTGTATGCAATTAATATGTATGAATTACTCATTTTATTCAATTTTATTTCTCATACATCCATTTTATATAGTCGTTCATCTTCTCAAAGTTAGAGCTAGTCAGCTATGAATAAGGTAATAGAGTAATTGCAAAAGATTTAACCCCAATCACTTTGTGCTCATGGCTTAATATGACTAAATTCGAAAATTGAAATACACAACTAATAAGTCTGTCCTACCTATTATTCAGCCAGCAATAGGAGACTTAGAGGCTATAGGGGTTGCAGTTCCGCAATTTCCACAGAGGTTGTATTTTCGCAGTTTTCCTGACTCATGATAGACTTAGAACTAAAGATGGAGAAAATGATAGCCCAGAAGATAGATGATGCATTATCTAAGAGGAAGGACATGCGCAGAAAATTGGTTTTGGAAGAAGACCTATTTGAAACAGAGATCATGGTGGTCTCTCTATCGAAATGCTTTAAACAATAGATGACAGAGGCATACGATAGAGTCACATATCTACTTGACCACCTTCGTACCTTCTTGATTTAATGAGACTCTATGCAACCTTGGATGTAGTGATGTGCCGATCTTTTTCCCCGACACTCACGAGAGAGCTAGAGACTGGGTGGCCACTTTGGTACCCTGATCTATAAAAATATTTGATGAGTTCTGTAGGAGTTTTGTGGCTTAATTCTTAAGTAACAAGAGAAAGAGGGAGAAAACCATTGGATTGATGTAGGTTGTACAAGAGAAAGATGAATCTTTGCAGGAATACTTGGCCAGGTTCAGCCGGGCAACACTTGGCATAAAGGACTTTCAAATGTCAGCAGTGATAAAAATGTTGATGAATGGGACGCATAACTGGGCCTTTAAGATGTCACTTTCCAACCCCCTCCCGAAAATCGATACATGACTTACTGAAAAGGGTGACAAGTATGTTGATGTAGAAGAAATAGAAAAGGTCATGAAAAAACCACAGGGAAGGATTTGAGGCAGAAAGTTATAAGCGAAATTCAAGTGATGAGCGAAAATCCACTAACAAAGGCAAGCTAAAGAACGAGCGCAAGAACGAGGGTTACACTTAGGGTAGGTCCATCAGGCAAGGCGAAAGGAGGTCAAGACCTTCACTCCTTTAAATACTCTGCAGGCAAAGGTGTTGATGGAAATACGAGATATGAAAGAGGTTGACTAGCCAAAACCAATGGCCGCATCCGCTAATAAGAGAGATAAAGGTAGGTATTGCCATTTTTATAGGGATCATGGGCATGACATAGAGGAATGAATCCATTTGAAGGAGGAGATCGAGCGTCTCTTAAAGTGTGGGCTCTTGACTAAGTACGTAAAGAATGATAGAGGCAAGCAAAAGGTTGACCATCACCCACTACCCAGGGCCAGTATAATAAACATGATAATTGAAGGGATTGCAACAGGTGGGGATTTAAACTCAACGAGAAAGAGTTATGCTCGCATAGTTGGGGTCTACTCCATTTATGAGAAGACGAGGTTTGATCAAAGCATCACTTTTAGTGAGGAAAATTTAATTGGCGTTACAACCCCCTATGACGATGCGTTGGTAATCATCGATGACATAGCAAATTACAATGTCTACAAGGTGATGGTGGTAGTGCAACCAATGTCCTTACTTGGGAAGCATTTGTGGGATTTAAAATTTCTCCAACAAGATTGAAAGTAGTATCCATCCCCTCCAAGGATTCGGAGGGGCCACTGTCATTCTTAAAGGAGCTGTGGAACTCCTAATGACATTTGACAGTTATCCTACAAACATGGTGATCCTGATAAACTTTTTGGTTGTCAAGATCCCCATGGTATATAATGTAATCTACGATCAACCTCTGCTAAATGCTAGTGGTGCCATTCCTTCCACTTATCATCAAGTTGTGAAATTTTCAACCAATCGTGGTGTTGGGCGTGTAAGGGGCAACCAACAGCCTTCAAAAAAGTATCATGTTAATAGTTTACATGCTAAGGGATCTCCACAAGTTATGATGTTGGATCTCGACCCTCTAAGGGGACGAATTGACCCCCTCAACATGTTGGAAAAAAATCTCGATGGTAGAATGACGTGAATTTAGCATTGGGACAGACTTGAAGTCATAAGAAAGAAAAGAATTGATGAAGTGTTTATCTGGTAATTTAGACGTTTTTGCATGGTGCCCAAATGATATTCACGGGATCGACCCATCAGTCACTCAACATCGTCTTGGTGTTTCACCCAGGGCTAAGCCTGTAAAGTAGAAGAAAAGAAACCTTGCCTCGAAATGGTTGGTTGCGATGAAGGTAGAAGTTGAAAAGCTATTGGAGGTAGAGTTCATTAGGGAAGTACAATATCCCAAATGGTTGGCGAATGTCGTCCTTGTGAAAAAATCGAATGGAAAATGGCGCATGTGCGTAGATTATACTAGGTTGAACAAAGTGTGTCTGAAAGACTCGTACCCGCTATCCCCGAATAGATCACTTGGTGGATGCAATGTCTGGTCACAAACGATTAAGTTTTTTGGATGCCTTTTCTGGGTACCATCAAATCTCTATGGTCAAGTCGGACCAGGAGAAAACTTTTTTCATAATTGATTTTGGGACGTACTGTTATACGACTATGATGTTTGGTTTGAAAAATGTCAAAGCAACCTATCAAAGAATGGTGAATAAGGTCTTCAAAGACCTGTTGAAAAAGTTATTGAATCATACATGGATGACATAGTCTTCAAGAGTACCAAGGCCAATGACCATGTGACTAATTTACAGAAAGTGTTTGATGTCGACCGACAAAATAGACTGAAATTCAATCTCGAAAAGTGTATCTTTGGTATAGCATGTGGAAAGTTCTTTGTTTTATTATAACACAAAGAGGGATTGAAGCAAACCCAAATAAGATTCGAGCTATTTTAGAAATGAAAAGCCCTGAGAGTAGAAAGGATGTCCGAAGGCTAACAGGTCGAGTATCGGCGTTGAATCATTTCATGAGTCAAGCATAAGATAAGTGCTATAACTTCTTCAAGGAAATTGGAGGCTCTATCAACTTTGAATGGATGAAGGACAGTGAGGAGGCTCTTGAATCCTTGAACCAGTCACTACAGCAGCCACTGATCTTTACTAGGTCATATGTAGAGGATGTACTATGTTCATACATAGCAATATCAAAGTATGTAGTCAATGGGATACTGGAGAAGGAATTTACAAAGATATAGAAGCCGATCCACTATTTCTCCAAGTTTTGAGAGTTGTGGAAACACGATATAGCCTTGCAGAGTAACTGGTGTTTCCGTTAATTTTGGCAGTTAGAAAGTTAAGGCCATATTTTTAGTCTCACATAGTACGAGTTATGATGGATCATCCCATCAAACAGATTTTGCATCGACCTGAAACTTCTAGAAGGATGTTAAAGTGGGTAGTCGAGTTAAGTTAATTTGACATCGATTTTAAGCAACGAATGGCTATCAGGGCACAAACGTTAGCAGATTTTATCGCAGAGCTTACAATCTCGCATGACTATCCCTTGCGATAGGAAGCGACTTGGGAAATCTTTATGGACGGGTCCTCGCACTGTAAAGGATCCAGAGCAAGCATCGTTATAATGATGCCGAGTATAAGACAGTAATCACGGGCATGGGCTTAATAGCCAGACTTGGGATGTTGTCAGTAGAAATTCGCAGTGACTTTCAATTGATAGTTGGACAAGTGATGGGGGAATTTGAAGCAAGGGATGGGAAATGGTAGGTTATTTGATGAAAGTCAAGGACCTGGAAAGAGGATTTGCAAGTTTCAAGATAACCAAAGTCCCTAGAGACAATGAATGAGCCAACGCTTTATCTAAGCTTGCATCCGCAAATCTAAAAAATATGTCTAGTACTGTTAATGTACAAATCCTGTGACCGTTAAGGATTATGCACATAGTTCACATAGTGAACATAGAACATGAGGAAAGTTGGATGGACCCATTGATTGATTACTTTGTGGAATATAAACTACCAAAAGATGTATCTGAGGCAAGAAGATTACTTTGTGGAATATAAACTACCAAAAGATGTATCTGAGGCAAGAAGACTAAAAATTTAAGCTGCCTTGTTCACAAATATCGATGGACAACTCTATAAACGAAGATTCACCATGTTGTATTTGCGCCCAACTGAGGCACATGAGGTGCCATTTGAGATACATGTGAGAATTTGTGACAATCAGCAAGGGAGACTACCCTAGCATTCAAAGCTCTACAATAGGGGTACTATTGGTCCGTGATGAATGAGGATGCCAAAGAGTTGATAAGAAAGTATGATGCATGTTAGCGTCATGGAAAATTGATTCATATTCCAGCCGAGCTACAGTCAGCTATTTTCGGGGTATGCCTTTTCTTTCAATAGGGGATGGATATCTTGGGGCCTTTGCCTGTTGCCAAAGCATAGATAAAGCTCTTGCTAATAGCCATTAATTATTTTACCAAATGGATTGAGGTAGAATCTTTGGACACAATCAAGACCGCTAAAGTGCAGAGTTTCAGTTGGAATAATATTATATGCAGGTTTGGAATACCGAGAGTCCTCATTATCGATAACGATAGACAGTTTGACAATCACTGCTTCAAAGCATTCTGTACAAGTCACAGTATAGATCACAGACTCATTTCCATTGCTTATCCCCAATGTAATGGGCAAGTGGAAGTAACAAACCGAGCAATATTACAGGATTTAAAGATGAGATTGGAAAATGAAAAGGGGTTTTAGGTAGAAGAATTGCCTAATGTCTTGTTGGAATATCTTACGAACCCACGATAACCAACGGGAGAAACACATTTCAAGTTATCTTTTGGGATGGCAGCCATTGTCCCAGGGGAAATCCTAAGCGAAATTAGCAGGATAAAAGTCATACAGCTCGATGCCGCAGCTACAAGTACGGAACTCGACCTACTTGAGGGGGTGAGAAGGAAAACAACTATCAGGATGGCGGCTTACAAGTGAAGGGCTACCGAATGCTTTAATCGAAGGGTGAGCCAAGAGTTTTTCAGCTGGGAGATCTCATATTCAAGGAGGTAGAAGTAGCTCAGCACCCTCCGTCGAAACTCGGGCCAAATTGAGAAGGAACATACGAGGTGATTCGCAGCCTTGGAAATGGGGCTTATAGTTTAAAGGACTTGAAAGGAAAACCATTTGGTGGGCTGTGAAATACCGAGCATCTTAAGAAGTACTATCAATAGATCAGCAGGCAGGGAATTCAAATCATATAATGTCCTTTGTAAATATAGTCGTTAGGGTGTTTTATGAGTTTTCCTAGTGTAGTGTTTAACCTTTTTTGTAATTATAGTTGCTGGGATGTTATATTGGTTTCCTTAATATAATGCATACTATGGGCACACTTTATTGTAATCATTTAATGAAGTCCTAAGTGGCGACAGATGATGAGGGCGCTAAGGAAAGACCAGCCTAGCTAGGACGTCCCGGAGCACCTACCGAGTCTCTAAATCTAGGCAAGTTAAATGTTAGTATGAGAACTTGATTTGTGATTGGTTGAAACGAGGGCTACAAACTTAATTTAATGCCTCGAAGTTGAACGAAGGATAGTGGTGAGCAACGAAGCCAAATATTTGGTTAGCTCAAAATTGCTCTACGGTCTGGTGGTGAGTTTTCGAAACCAGAAAATGGTTGAAACTCAAAATCACTAGACCTTGTACTCTACAATCCTAAATCACTCAACACATATCGATGAGCAAAGAAATCAAAAAATTGGTTAGCTCAAAATCGCTCTACGATCTCGTGGTGAGTTTTCAAAACAAAAAATGGTAAAGCTCAAAATCACTAGTCCTTGTACTCCACAATTCTAAATCGCTCGACACAGCGGTGAGCAACGAAGCCAAAAAAATGTTTAGCTCAAAATCGCTCTACGGTCTGGTGGTGAGTTTTCAAAATAAAAAAAATGGTTAAAGCTCAAAATCACTATACCTCGTACACTACAATCCTCAATTTTTGATACAAAGTGGTAAGTAACAACATAAAAAAGACGAATCGGTTGGCTCGAAATCGCTCGACGGTCGGGTGCAGAGGATTTAAAGCCAAAAGTTGGTTGAGGCCCTAGTTCGTCATACCCCGCACTATACAATTCAACATAACTCAAGGGACTCTACAATTCAACGTAGCCTAATGGGCTATGCAATTCGACATAATTCGAGGGGTAGGGCGGCAATCAATGAAACCAAAAAATTGGTTAAGGATAGACAATTGAAATATGAGGATCGAAGTCGCTACCAGAGCTTGTGGTCGATGTGTGCATGTCGACTGCATAGCAATCGATCCATATGACGATCGACGGCTAACAATTGGCCATTATGTTTCCTGTGTACCCCCGTTGGTTGTCTCTCCCACTAACTACTACTCGATTGAATTAGAAGAGTCGTTTGGGGATAGGCAAATTAACTTTCGCACTTTGGCAACCGATACCTACACCACGAGATAAAAAAATAAAAAAAATAAAAGACTGAGAAACAATAATATTCCATAAGATTGCGTCCATACTCAAAATAAAGTGTGATTTTCTGTCCACATCCCAGATCAGGAGAAATCACTAGACAATCGAAAGATAAAAAAAGAATAACGGTAGAAAGTGCTCAAAGATCTACAACAAAAGACTATGTCAACCCAAATGCGAAGTCCCTTCACTCTCGTCTCGCGATGTGCACCTGAATGTCTTGAATTGAAAGGCTAGACTCCATCTTCCTTTGTGCTTCGTCGGAAACCTATTGAAACCCAAAAAATCGGTAGAATGGTGCTCAGCAGATATCCACTCATTGGTCAATTTGATGGACACAGCCATCACCTTTCCCCATATGAATGCAAGGCCTTAGTATAATTAGATTATAATTAGATGAAGATTTAAACTGCTCCAAAGACACCTCCAGATCCTTAGTATACTCTACTGAAGCTTTATATCACTCCATTTCCTTCTCGAGAGCTTGAACTAAAATAGATCACATGTTATCAATTTTTGTCTCTTGCTCGCGAGCTCAGGCCTCTAAAGTTTCAAGAGACTTCTTCAAAGAATAACTTTCTTCTTGTAGTGGTAAGCTTCTTTCTTTTTTTCATTTTCAAAAGCTTTTAACTCTGATAATTGATGACGACTCGACTCAACAAGTCCAGTTTGTAAGGCCACAACCTAATAGGAAAAGAGGCAAAATGATAAACAACCATTAGACATGTTAGAGAGAATAAACCAACAAAAATGATGAAGTATAACATGAACCATATCTTTTGAGTGTAGACTGCCAGAACCCTTTCTATGTCATCAGCACTTCGTTCGATAATTGCCCTGGCACAAGCAGGCTTAACCAAAGACCTTAGTATCCTTATCTCGGGATAGCCCCAAATGAGAGAAATCCAAAGTCTAGAAGAGAAGAACCCTTGTGCTCGGGCTCGATGTGACTCGAGCTGTCCCCTTTAGCTTCGGGCAATGGGATAGCTTCGATGGGATCATTTAAAGGTTGGGATGTTTTCTCGGTAGCACGACGTATTGCTCCTCCATCAGTAGTTTTCTTCCTTTTCAATGGAACTAGAGTTAGGTCGTCATCACTCTTATGTCTGTGCTTGAGCATGGAGTCCATGGTCTCCTCCAGGTTAAATTTCATACGTATATACACAAGGTAAAATCCATCAAGCTCGGAGAACAACATATAAAGGTGTGCACAAATAAGAAATTAAGAACAAAGAAGGGAATTGACCATTGGAAAAGGCGAATTTGAGGATATCTTCAATTGGTGTTGAAAGGGAATTGACCATTGGAAGGTCGAATAAAGAAGATCCAAGATTTCCACTCGCTGTTGAAATTCCTAAATTTTGGGAAGCACAAAGGAACTCTAGAGGTGAAAAAATAAAGGCATTTTACTGAGCTAGCTCATGCATCTCAAAGACGCATCTAAAGAGGTCTATTGAGAGTGCGATCTTCTTGCTAAGGCAAATGTACAAGAAATACAATGTATTTCTCCATGCGTTAGGGTTTATTTGACTAGAAGTGACGTGAAATTCATTAAAAATTGAGACAAAAAAAGGATGGATGGGGAATCGAAAGCCACTGTCCATAGTTTAGACTCTGGAAGCATTCTATTTGGGCCTCTGAACTCTATAAATATAATTGTCAACACGGTCGAATTTGATAAGTGATTTTTCTAATTTAAGTGGGGAATTATAAAAGCTATAGCATTTTATAATCTCAAGAACCACCACATCGCTTGTCAAATCTCGTTCAATTTCTAAGTTTTAGTTTAAAAACCTAATCGAGCCTCTATGTTTCTTGAGAAAACTTGGTTGGAAAACATGAAATTCAACCGAATGAGTTGAACTACTGGAGTCATGGGGCCGTCGATGGGGCGGTTGACCGTCGATCGGCTCCTCGACTGGTCGACCGACCATGCTCGGACCGGTGTTAACCGGCCCATCCAATGATGGGTCGAATGATTTGCTCACCTTCTCACTATCACTTTTATCGGATGAAGATTTTATATGTGATAGGAGGAAAGACAACCAAGAAGGAAAAAAAAACTAGGATGAAGGAAGAGAATAGGAAAAAGTTACCTTGAGAGTTGAAGGAAATAATTTCTTTTTGCAAATGCAAGAGTAAAGGTAAAAGGGAGGTTTTCACCTCCTTATATAGATGAAAATTTTGAATTTTTTGAGGAGAAATTTATCATTTGGACAGTATTACTCTATGTCATTTGGACTACTCCACCCACTTACATTATACCAAATATCGATATGTAAACAAATAAAAATAAAATCAATCCTTTAACGTAAAGGAATGAAGATGCTATCCCTTATCAATAGCATCAACAAGAGGTAGAAGGGCTAGTGATATTAGAGGCACAAACAATTATCTACTATGGCTAACAAGGAAAAGGTTACTCAATCTACACTCTACGTAGAGCACCCCATGATTGGTCGTCTACCACTATGAGGTCCTCTACATTCATGCTTATCTGCTTACCACTATGAGGCCCTCTATATTCATGTTGAACCGTCTACTGCTATAAGGCCCTTTACATTTATGTTAGACTATTTACCGCTACGAAATCGATGCAACACTTAACCATAAAAATATCATCGAGTTGGACTGGAACCAATTAGCAGTTATTACGGACACAATCAACCACTGGATGGGTGGAAGTCCTCCACTTAAGATGTAGGGATAGTGGGAGGCGCTACGTTGGGCACGTGTCGCGATAACCGTCCGACAGTTATATGACTTCAGATACGTATAAATACTCCTAAGGTAAGACGGGTATGGATCTTGAGATTCTGGCTATCTAAATATGCATTCGATCTTTGCTTCCTAAGATTATGTTCTTGAATCTCTCACTAATTCTCACGTCAAAGGTAAAACGGGAGAGAAAGTCCCAACCTCATTTTGTAGGTACTATTTATTCATCGTAGTAGCAGAAGAACATTGCACCACCGGAGGGCACAGAGGCCTATTTCATAACCATTTTAGCTTATTTTTGTCTTTTTGTTTCCACTGCATTTGATGGGATATATTTTAATAAACTGGAATGAAATACAGATACTTTAACCTACTGAAAATACACAAATTAATTTAAGAGTTGGGGAAAAGAAATTATCACTGTTATTAATTTTCATCTCCTAGTCTAATTTTTTTACTCTTTATGATGCTAGTTTAAATATATAATGATAAATCAATATCCTAGATTCATATGTTTTCAACAAAAGGTACATGTTTCTTTTTTTTTTTTTTTTTTTTTTTTTAAAAAAAAAGCAAAATACGTACACTCTATCATGTTGTAAATAATTTGTTCATTAGTGAATAACAAGTATACCTCGGTAGCCCTAATTACCCTAATTATTATTATCATTGTCATTCACTAATAAATATTTTAGAAAATATTAGTTGTTTCAAAAGAGCATGAATTATAATTTTTAATATTTCAAAAGAATATTAACATGTTGCTCTTGAAGAAGTAATACTAAAGTACAATATATTCTCGAAACAACACATATTTCAAATAATATATCATTTTGAATTAGTGTTTATCCCCAACTGAAAATATATAACTCATGTCGTGTTGACATTGATTATTTGATTATTTATCATGTAATTATACAATGTTTTATCATATTCTTCAAAATTAATTGTATTTTCTTTTACTTTATTGTGTAGTTACTCAAATAGAAAATAGTACAAAACTTAAATTTGTTGCACTCAACATATCTGGCAAAAATTATCTATCATGGGTTCTTGATGCTAAGATTCACCTTGTCTCAAAGGATCTGAGAGAGACAATAAAAGATGAAATCCAAAAATCCTACAAGATCATGCAAAATCACTAATATTCTTTTGTCACCTTCTTCATGATTAATTGAAAATCGAATACGTCATTGTGAAGGATTCATAGGACTTTTAGCAAAAAAATGACTAAAAGATTTGATTATCAGAAGACTATAGTCCTCCTCGAAGCCCACTATGAATGGATGTACCTTTGCTTGCTAGACTTTAAGACCGTTAGTGAGTACAATTTTGAACTATTTAAAATTGACTCTGTGGAGAAAAAAATCACTAATGAATATATTTTGGAAAAAATGTTTTTCACATTTCATGTCTGAATGTGTTCCTGCAATAGCAATTTCGTGAGCATAGTTTCAAAAAAAATACTTAAAGCTAATATTTTGTGTGCTTGTAGCTGAACAAAGTAATGAATCGCTGATGAAAAATCATGAGTTGCGTCCATCTGGCTCTGTACCATACCTGAAATAAATTATACTATATTTTCTTTAGGGAAATGCAATATTAAGACAATGACGTTGACGTAGATGTGAACATGGATGAAATAATCAACAAAACTATCAACAACAAACAACAATTCCAAAATGTACAAACCCAAGTAGTAAATCCAAAAAAGAGTACGAAAATATGTTGCTTTAGATATAGAATGAAAGGGCATTGGCATGTACCTATCACACAACAAAATATAATCTGGATCTCTACCAAAATCAATCAAGGGAAAAGAAAAAGTGGAAACAAAGTTTGTTAATTCTAATAGTCCAATTGATGCGATCACTTAGACGTCTTTGATTTTTTCATTTCGGAGGCGGTGTGTACTTGACAAGTATTGATTAGTTTAAATTTTAGTATTATTGTAGTTTATTTTGATTTAAAATTTGGTCTGAAGTATATTTTTCTTATTTTCCTTGAATTTTGAGACATTACATTGAAACTAGTTCTAATTGATTAAAGTATTGCTTGACTTCTTTCGATTATAAAACTAGTTTTTCAAATTTTGTTTTTTATAAATTCAAGATGAATTACCAAGATATCTGTTTATTAATGCACACTACTTTTCAAGATAAAAAGTATTTTTTGGACTTAACATTAGCCGAAAATAATATTAATACGATATCAGGTACATTGAATAGCATTGAAAGCACTGAAGAGCTTGTATTATTATCAAATATTACAAAATTATATGTTGATGATGTACTTTATTCTAGCAAATTCAGAAGAAAATTATTTAATTTTAAAGATATCCACTACAATGAATATCACATTAAGATGATCTAATAAAAAAATATAGAATATATTTGCATAACTTCTTTTGTATCTGGCCGAAATAGATAAAAAAAAATCCTAGCACTCCTTCCTGGCATGTACTATATATTCATAAAAATGATTGAATCAAACATTATCATGAACTCGAAATTCATTGAGCAAAAAGTTGTCTTTGGCATGACTAGTTGGACATCACTGGATCAACAATGATGCGAAACGAGGATTTGAATAAATATTAACTTCAATCCAATAATTTCCTATTTAAAACTTTTTCTCTTTATTGAGTAGATCATCAACCATCACTAGTTAAAGTTGGGATTAAATTTCTATATTCTTGAAAATTAATTAGGGTCATATATGGGGCCTGTCACCATTCACGTTGACCACCTATATATTATTTGTATCTAATAAATTTGATATANCGTTGACCACCTATATATTATTTGTATCTAATAAATTTGATATATCACTAAATGATTGTATAGTGTTCGCAACCTAAAGTTTATGAAATTACTACTCAAATTTTAATTATGAGCATACTTTTCAAATTATACAATCAAGATTGTGTGTCTTGTTAATATTAGTGAGCCTAAATCTCAATATTTTAATAAGTGTTAGTCGTGATGACAATAATTGTTTTAACGTGGTTGTTTGTTAAATGGCTTTATTTAATTTCTAAACAATTATTATTGAGAACAAAGCACTTCCTAGTTCTGTCTAGGGAATGCTATCGACATCATGCTAACATCAAAGTTTTCTCCCCTATATTTGGCTTATGATCAAAGAAAGATAGTCAAAAATAGAATGCGTATACTTTTGAGAGTATACAGACATAACAAAATATAAAATTCAAGCATAAGTTCGGGTACCTAAAATGTTGAACATTAATATGCCTCAATAAGTTATGTTATTATTAAAAAATAAATGAGATTGAAAAAGAAAAAAGATATCAAATAATATTTTTGCCCGTGATATACCGCTTCATATTATGAATAGCAAGGAATCGAAATAAATTCGTCGAAGTAAAGCAATAATTGGTCATTAAAAGGACACAATCCTAGTAAATTTGAATTTACTAGAGAAACTTGAAGTTTTTAGACTTGTGGTCCGAATGGTGTATACTTATGCAAAAAAGTAAATGAGAAAACGAAGTCGTAACATGTAATGTACAACTCTTAAATAAATTTCACAAAGATTGTGATGGATGCAATCACGAGTCTATAGCTTGTTCGTGTCGTGTATGAAATTTGAGATATGGTTATAGTTAACTCATATGACATGATTATTAATGTTATCCATTAAAGATTTAATGTCTAAAGCATAATTCAAGTAATATTATCATGAGAGAGAGTAAATATGCATTGTAATCTTTTTTTTACCAAGGTTTTGTCCCATTGTGTTTTCCTGTAACATTTTTTTTAATGAGCCAAATTTTGTGACGTATTCAAAGGAATATTGTACTATGTTTCCTTCATTAGGATTTTTTTCCATATAATTTTCCTAATAAGATTTTAACAAGACATATTTTTTATGTAATAAATATCCATAATCTATGAAACATTTACCTTCAAATACAATTATATATTCTAAATTGTATATGAGGCTCTTGAAGAGAACAAAAAGATCTATTTTCGAAACCATTATGATACTACAGTCATCATCAAAGGTTGATAAAATCTTATATGAAGATGATAATGTTGTATGAAGCATACTTCAACAAAAGATAATCCAACAATTTTGTATGAAAATAACGCAGCTGTATTGCATAACTAAAATGAGACTATATCAAAGAGAACCTGATGAAGCATATTTTTTCAAAATTCTTCAATACACATGAGCTTCAAATGAATGAGGACATCAATATTCAACAAATTTGCTCAAGTGATGATGTGGCTGATTAATTTACAAAAGCATTACTGACATTTACATTTAAGAAATTGGTTCAGCAGATTAAAATGCATCGACTCAAAGATTTTTAGTGATCAACGTCAGAGAAGGTAGTAGTACTTTTTTCCTTCGCTTAGGTTAATCCCACTAGATTTTCAAGTAAGACTTTAATGAGGTAACATTTATTCTTAATACTCCAAAATAATTTTTTTCTTTTTCCTTCATTTGATACATTGGATTTTTATCAACAAGGTTTTAACGAGGTAATTATTTTATAATGCATCATTCAAGGGGAAGTGTAGTAAATAATATATTTATTAGTGAATGATAATAATACCCTGTAGCCCTAGTTATTATTAATATTGTATTCCTAATTCTTTCCTATAAATATGGGGCTCTGATTCTCAATAAAAGCCATACAAGTCTATTAACTTCTTCATTCTCCTCTTCTTTTCTTTCTATTTCATACCATATCACATAATTAATAGAAAGAGATTGAATTTGGAACAATGGGCTTGGTTTTATGCTTTAGAATTAGGTTCATTAGGATTGATTGTTTGGAATCAAGATTAGGTTTGGAACCCTTAGGCCGGGTTAAGCTTTATAAGGGATTAGCATTTATTATTCTAGGCCAAAAAAAAAAAAAAAAAAAAAAAAAAAAAAAAAAAA